>CAUYRB010016137.1:0-31399 GCA_963574695.1 Propithecus perrieri | reverse complement strand
GAAAGAAATTAATCGGACAACTAAAAATATATAGAAAAAATTAGCCGGGCATGGTGGCGCATGCCTGTAGTCCCAGCTACTCGGGAGGCTGAGGCAGAAGGATTGCTTGAGCCCAGGAGTTTGAGGTTGCTGTGAGCTAGGCCGACACCACGGCACTCAAGCCAGGGCAAAAGAGTGAGACTCTGTCTCAAAAAAAAAAAAAAAAAAAAAAAAGAATACCCTGTTCAAGGCTCATTTCTTATAATGTTTTGTCCTCCAATTGCTACGATTTTACTTAAGTATTGCCTTCCTGAAGAATGAAAACTCTTGAAGACTAGAGACTTTTGCCTTTATGGGTATGTCAAATGATTCATGAGTGTGATGATTAACTTGATTCATTCTTGAGATATCATCTTTCTAGAGGAGAATTATGTTTCATTTGGGCACTTTATTTACAACACTTCTTCTCATGTTTCTAACTTCATATTTACTTCGGGGGTTATTTCAACAAGACCCTATGGAGAAAGGTTGTTCTTTAAAATTGGACTTTTAAACATTTAAGGGATTATTGATATTTAGAATGATGTAACTCCAAAAGAATGGACTAGATAGAATAGTTCCTTTTAACCTGAAGAGTCTGACATTCCCTGCTGTTCTTCTAGCTAGGAGTATGCTTAAATGCATAATTATATAGCTTTTTTTTTTTTTATTTTTTTAAGAGACAGGGTCTTGCTCTGTCACCCAGGCTGTAGTACAGTGGCATGATCTTAGCTTACTGTAACCTTGAACTCCTGGGCTCAAGTGATCCTCCTGCCTTGGCCTCCCCAATTTTTGTTTTTAGCCATGAAAATCATAAAAAATTATTTTTCTAGCAACTCCTGCTCTTTTCAATAAACACATCCTAGTATTCCTGGAATTTTGTGGTACATTTTGGATGTGTGATATGGTAATATGAAGAGATGGATGACTTAGGTAGCTGCTCATATTTTGTATTTGTTTTCATTTGAAAAGTTGGTCTTGGCCAGGCGCGGTGGCTCACGCCTATAATCCTAGCACTCTGGGAGGCCGAGGCGGGTGGATTGTTTCAGCTCAGGAGTTCGAGACCAGCCTGAGCAAGAGCGAGACCCCGTCTCTACTAAAAATAGAAAGAAATTAATCGGACAACTAAAAATATATAGAAAAAATTAGCCGGGCATGGTGGTGCATGCCTGTAGTCCCAGCTACTCGGGAGGCTGAAGCAGAAGGATTGCTTGAGCCCAGGAGTTTGAGGTTGCTGTGAGCTAGGCTGATGCCACGGCACTCTAGCCCGGGCAACACAGTGAGACTCTGTCTCAAAAAAAAAAAAAAAAAAGTCATCTATGAATGCTATGAAAACCTCTATGCACACAGACTAGAAAACCTAGAGGAAATGGATAAATTCCTAGAAACACACAACCTCCTGAGTCAAGAAGAAATAGAAATCCTGAATAGACCAGTAATAAGCAGCAAGATTGAAGCACTAATAAAAAATCTCCAAACAAAAAAAAAGTCCTAGACCAGAGAGATTCACAGCCAAATTTTTACCAGATCTGTAAAGGACTGGCACCTATCCTACAAAAATTATTCCATAATACTGAGAAGGACAGAATCCTCCCTAACTCTTTTTATGAAGCCAGTTTCAACTTGATACCAAATCTAGGAAAGGACACAAGGAAAAAAGGACACTATGGACCAATATCCCTCATGAACATAGATGCAAAAATCCTCAAACTGAATTCATAAGTGCATCAAAAGATAATTCACCATAATCAAGTGGGGTTCATCCCAGGGATGCAAAGATGATTCAACACATACATATCAATAAATGTGATTTACTATATAAACAGAAGCAAAACCAAAGACCATATATTCATCTCAATAGCTGCAGAAAAAACATTCGATAAAATCCAGCACCCTTTCATGATAAAAAACCTCCACAAACTAGGCATAGAAGGAACATACCTCAAAATTATAAAAGCCATATATGACAAACCCAGAGTCAACATCATACTGAATAGAAAAAAGTTAAAAGCAATCCCCATAAGAACTGGAAGAAGACAAGGGTTCTCATTGTCACCACACCTATTCAACATAGTACTAGAAGTCCTATCCAGAGAAATCAGGCAAGAGGAAGAAATAAAAAGAATCCAAATTGGGAAAGAGGAGGTCAAACTATCCCTGTTTGCCAATGATACCTTGTATCTAGAAAACCCTAAAGACTCCACCAAAAGACTCCTAGAATCGATAAATAAATTCATCAAAGTCTCAGGTTACAAAATCAATACACATAAATCAGTAGCATTTCTATATATCAATAAAAGTCAAGCTGAGAGTCAAATCAAAGACTCAATGCCATTTACAATAGCTAGAAAGAAAATAAAATACCTAGGAATATACTTAGCCAAGGAATTGAAAGATCTCTCCAAGGAGAACTACAAAACACTGATGAAAGAATTTGTAGATGATACAAACAAATGGAAAAACATCCTATGCTCATGGATTGGTAGAATCAACATCATTAAAATGTCTATACTGCCCAAAGTGATTTACAGATTCAGTACAATTCCTATCAAAATACCAACATCTTACTTCACAGATCTAGAAAAAATAATCCAAAGCTTCATTTAGAACCAAAAAAGAGCCCAAACAGCCAAAGCAATCTTAAGCGAAAAGAACACATCTGGAGGTATCACATTACCTGACTTCAAATTATACTTACTAGAAGGCTACAGTAACAAAAACAGCATGATACTGGTGTAAAAGTAGAGACATAGACCAATGGAACAGAATAGAGAACCCAGAAATAAAACCGTATAACTATGACTAAGTAAGCATTTTTTAAAGCATGTGACCTCAGCCTGATGATTCTCTGGTAGGTGGTCTATAGACTACACTTCGAGACACACTGAGAGATATCAAATGTATCTTTTTGATTTGAATAAAGTTTTGATATCAAAAATAAGTAGTTCATGCAAAGATTCCTCATGGCTCAAGTCCCTTTCCAAATGATTTGACATGTTAATCAATGACTAAGTATTTATTAACTTACGGAATAAGAAATACAAAAGAGAAAAAATACACTCCTGTTCTCAAAGATAATATAATTTGGGCATGCTAACCACGAGTAGAAGAAATTTTGTACACGTAACTAAATATTTGCAGTTTTGTTTGCTTATGTGTTTTGTAAAATTGTTGACTTTGAAGTTTCTGTCATTTCTTTCCCCTAGGTTATATTACTCAACAGGAAGCCTTGTCTTATGCTGTTGTACTTAGAGATTCAATCAAGAGAGCCTCAACCAAGGTAGCTTCTCAAAGAACCATTCCCCGGAAATCTTCAGCTATGACAAGAAAATGTCCTTCAGCACTACCTCTGTCTGTGGTTTTGCCAAAGGCCCAAAGTACAGGGTGCCGAACCCTCAGGAACTGAGGCTTGGCAGCATTTTCTGAAACATGCAGTTTCATGTATCCTGGCATCTAGCATCCATGTATCTAGTGGGCATCTAGTGGGTACTTAGTACATATTTGTTGAATGACAGTGAATAAAAGAAAAATTTCTAACACAAACCTCAGACCTAAATATTAATATAATCTCTCTTCTATTCACATAAATTTTGCTAGCAATAACAAGTTGAGAGGTTTTGGAGCAATGGAGTAGAGAGTAAGCAAGCATTTCCACATATAATCTGTAGTGTAAAATGACTTTTAAAGCTTTGAAAGTAAAAGCTCCCTTTGAATTAGAATCTCTTAGAGAATTCCAAAAATAGTGAAAGGGGACATGTGACCATAAGGTTCCAGGTTCTCTGTCACTGGGTGACCATTACCTGCAAGCCACCTGCACTGTATATATTGAAAATATAGAAACTAACATGGAATTAACATGGATCACAGAGGGCTCCAGAGCCATGTTATCTCAGCAACACTGTACATTTCCTTCCTCGCTCCTCCATCCATCAATCGCATTCAGCTTGGCCCAAAAGCTTTTGGTTCTCACCTGACTTGATCACTTTGTGTCATTCTGAAACTTGCACTTATCATTCTGTCACAGCTGGATTGATTTTACACAGCTATAATTGGCCTTGACACAGATAAGAGAATTCATGCACACACCTTTTCCTAGCAGCTGAAGAAACGCCCTTAGCAGAACATGAAATAGCCCAAAGAACTGATCTCAAGTCTTACCTTTCTGTGTCCTCAAAGGTTTTAAGCAAAGCATACAAGACTGTACCAATAAGCAAAAAAAAAGAAAATAGTCAGATCATTCTGTAGACAGTATAGTATTATATTAGGCAGATTTAATAGTTATTTTCATCAGTGATTTTTCTGTGTGTGTTAAAAATTAATCACCAGTGCTCATGTAAAATGAAAATAAAAAATGCCTCTTTCTCATCTTTTTTTAAAAATGCTTCACCCCATTCAAATCATCCAATGACTTTGTCATGCCTATGAAAGGAATCGGTTGAGATGGGATATAAAATTGCTTAACAAAGGAAGTGCTAGCATTGATCTGAAAGGAAGATGCTGCATTATTACCAGGAAAAAAATCATTGATGATTATAATTATCTTCTCTTTGCAACCATTAACATGTAAGGTATAAAAGTGGTCATGAGATTCTGAAAACCCCCAGTATAAGTTCTGAAATCCTATCTGAATTTTATTCAGAAGGGACAAGGGTCGTGGTTGGCCCACTAGTCTGATGGGAAGTCCTGGGGAAGCTGGTATTGACCTTGATGTGATCATTCACTTAATCATAAAGAAGCTTCTTGATCTTTGCAAATTTGAGCCCTGACTCACATACTGTAGCTTCACAGTTCTAAATAAGGAATTGTTAGGTAGGATTAAAAGAAGAAAAAAATTAAATGGAGCTGGGGCAAGCTATGGAGTAGCCCCCTTAAGAGACAAAGGTTTGCGATAGACCTAATTTCGCCTTTACCAACCTTCCCATTGTTTCCACGATGGGCCTTTTATCCCTCTGAACTGCTTGCGTGCACCCGTACCTTAGATATTTTTTGTTTATGTTGGGCATAGATATTTGTTGTGTAAGCCTTAGCTAGTGATGCAGAATATCAAAAAGGCCATTTATAATTCTGAGCTACATCCCTGAATCAAAAGTCTCAGAAGAACCTTGTTTCTGAGAGAGACTTCTAAGAGCAGATTGACAGGTGAATGTCACTGATCCATAAGAAGGACAAATAGACCTAAGGTGGTGGAGAAGGTCCCATTTTTTGGTCCCCCCTTGAGCTCCCAATTTGAAGCTTACAAGGAATGCAATTGGTCATGACATTGGAAGAAGGGTGCTCACCTGGAAAGACACTGAGAAAGATGATCAAAGGGGAAGAGAGGAAAACCTACAACTTTTAGGAAAGTCTAATACTTTGACCTGTTGGAGACTATATTGCTTGCTCTCACAATGTCAATAGACATCATCAGAACTTAAAGTCCTGGAGATCAGTGAGTATTTTACCTGAAATTACTAGCACCTAGAACAACTCCTGGTCTGCAGTAGGCAATCAATAATACTTGTTGAATAATAATGAAGTTTTCAAAGATTCCACAAGTCATACTGGCCTCTGACTTTGTGATATCATTCTAGGGCTCCAGGAAACCACAACAATTGGTTAGGAGTAGCAGTACTATGTCAAAAACAGATGAGGGGAAGAGTTCACCTGAGATGCAGCCAATAGAGGGTATACTGTGTGTAAAGAATTTTAAAACAATAATAAAGCTGACTGAAAGTTGGTCTACTTTTTACTATCACCATCATCCAGCAATTCTAAACAATATCAGTGATAAAATAGTCATCCGCCAAAAAAAATCTTTTATTGAACTAGGCTTTAAACAATTGCTGAGGTTACTGTTAAGTTTAAAATAGAATATATGTAAGCTTCAAAGTAGCACATTTTAATTTTTTTTCCTTTAGTAACTATTTTATCCCACAAAAAAAGTAGTTCACAGAACTCCCTGCTAAATGGTTGGCTTCCAGCACACATAGTATCAGTTCACATGTCTCCAGCCACTGTGGTACTATATATTCTCGCATTTAAATGACAGATTGAAATGAACAATGATTGTATCATGAATGTAAAGACAAGAAACAGAACTTAAATTATTTCAATTTTTGATTGCATGTGGCCACTCAGAGTTTTTCTTTTTCAAACAATTTTATCGAGGTGTAATTTATATGCAATAAATGCACTCGAAGTTTAATGAATCTTGACAAATGCATACAGTTACCTAACCAGCACCATAATCATGATATAGAATGTTTCCATTACCTCAAAATTTCCCATGTCCTTTTGTAGTCAATCTCCTCCCCCAAACCCTGGCCCATGAAAATCACTGATCTGCTTTCTATCACTATAATTTTACCTTTTCTAGAATTTTGCATAATTAGAATCAGAGTACATAGTCTTTTGTGTCTGGCTTTTCTCACCTAGCATGATGCTACTGAGGTTCATCGTGTTGCATATATCAGTAGTTTGTTCCTCTTCATTGCTGAGTAGTGTTCCACTGTACGGATACACCACAATTGCTTATCCATTCACTGGTTGGTGAGCATTTGGATTGTTTCTAGCTTTGGACTATTATGAATAAAACTGCTATAAATATTTGAATGTAAACCTTTGCATGAACACAGTTTTTATTTCTCTTGGTATGATTCCAAGGAGCACAGTTATCAGGTCATATGGCAGATTTAGCTTTAACCCTATAAGATACTGTTGTAGTGTTTTCCTAAGCTGCTGCACCATTATGCATTCCCATTAGCAATGTACAAGAGTCTTAATTGCACCACATTGTTGCAATGTCACACATTTGAATTTTTGATTCTAGTGACTGTGGCTTCTGGGCTGAGAATTTGGGTGTGTGGAAAATACGAAAATTGCCATTATTAGTTATAGCCATTTTTTTTTTACTGGAAACTGTGGCAAATTTCAGGGACAAAGGTCAGATGTGGGGGTAGTGATGGTGATAATCTTGAGATTTAATAGATGAAATTTCAAAGTTGAGCAGTCAATCCTGATAAGAGACTCTCCAGTTTATGTTCGGGGAAGGAAGCGATTGGAAGAAGTGAGGAAGAAGAAAAAAAAAGCAACTCCATGTGGAAAGGACCAGCCCTGGAAAAAATTGTGGCATGGATTCAGTGTGTCCTCGTTAACTTCTTACCTTTCCTTGTTTACACTGTTCTTCAGTTTCAGCAAGCTTTATGTACTACTTCAGATATCAAGTGCTGGACAATATAGTACTCCAAAATGTAGTAACCTTAAACAATATTTACTGTCTCACAGTTTCTGTGGTCAGGAATCTATGCATGGCTTAGCTGGAGCTTCTGGCTCAGGGTCCCATACAAGTCTGCAATCGAGGTGTCGACCGAGGCTGTGGTCTCATCCGAAGATTCAACCGGGGAAGGATTCATTTCCAAGTTCACTCATGTAATTGTTAGCAGAGTTTAGTTCCTTGGGGCCTGGTGGACTCAGGGCCTCAGTACCTTACTGGCTGTTGGCTGGAGGCCACCCTCAGTTCCGTGCCACATAGACCTCTCAATAGGGCAGCTCACAAATAGCAGCTTGTTTCATCAGAGTTAGAAAATGAAAGAGAGAGTGTTTGTTGGTTGGAAGTTCCAGTCTTTTATAACCTAATCATCACTTTCACTTTGTTCTATTCAATAGAAACAGGTCACTAGGTCCAGCCCACACACAAAGGTAGGGATTACTCAAAGGTGTGAATATCAGAAGGTGGGCCTCATTGGGAGCCATTTCTAGGCCAGGACTAGGATGAAGTGAGTGACATGCCTATGGTCCAAAATTGAAGGGAACACTCATTCTTGCACAATCCTCAGAGTGAATGTCCCCAGATCCCCGGTTCACCTTACCTCATCCCAGCCCCACTGCCTGCTACATGCACCAATGCACTCATTGTGACTTCTGATCCCCAGTCAGGGCTCTCGGCCAAGACAACAAACCTAGCCTATCTTCTCAGGCAACTGTCCTGCAGTGCACACTTTCTTTCTGTCATGCCCCTCTCTCAAAACCTAGCTGTTTTTTGTCAATCCTCCAGCATACTCTTAGAGGAAAATGACATAAAAAAAAGCCTAAAACACTTAATAATTAATATCTAATTCTTGTATAACCTATATATTTAGAACAATATTTATCAGAATACAATCCTTATACGAGAGTCACTGAGGATAATTAAAGAAAATTCAAATTCCTGAGTCTCTTTCTAGACCCAGTGGATCAGAATCCCAGGTGATACTTAAGCTTACTAAAGTATAATGGCTTTTTGCATTTAATGAATAACTTCAAAATCATATGTTTTAATCCTAAAAAAAAAAAACCCTGAATTTCTGTTTGGCAAATTTGGCAAACATTTAGGGGCAAGAGTTGCATGATGAGAGAGGCTCTTTTGGGTAGGGGAAGTATCTCCTTGATAGTCCTCAATATCCCATGTAAATAAGCTACATATTATTCTTACTTAAAAGCCAAGTCAAGCCAATGTTATAACTCAGTAGCTGAACCTACTAAAATGATTTCTTTTTCCTAGAATTCGTATTCTTAAATATGCATTACAATTCCACCAAAATGAATTCTGTCTTGGATTTTCCTACCAGTCCCTACGTTGTGATGAAGGCCATAGGAACATGTCTAAGAGTTCCTGCACCTTTTCAATTAAAATGAGTTGCTAATTGCATCAGTGCTTGTAGAGGAACCCATTATATCAGCCTCATTGACTCTGTTTTCCCCCTAACTTACAGTCAGTTGCCTGAAATGTAATCAATCCCTATGTTGGAAATCAATCCCTTGGTCTGCCTCTAGAGAATTGTCACTCATTTTTCTCCATATTAGAGCTATCATACTGTGCCACAATAGACTCAGGCAGGTCAGAAGTAGAGGAAATCCCTGGAGCTATTGAAAACCACAACTTAGGTACAGGGTTCAGAGGCAATTACCAATTGCAACAGAGCCCAACACCCAGATGCTACAGGGTGTGAGTTCCTGAGCATCCTCCCAGCTCATGGGAGATGGTGGACGTGAGGGCAACCTGTTTATAAATGGAGAGTCCTAGAGAAAGAAATTTCCCGCTTTAAAAATGATGTCATGAAGGACATTCAATTGTCCAAAAGGACAATCCAAATGTTCAGCTTTCTATAAGAAGAAAAGTCATATCCTTGTAAATATATTACTTATTGAAATTCAGTAATATTAAATTATGTGTCACACTGTGTATTTATGTAAGAAAGCAAAGATCAGCATGTAAAGCCCCATATTTCAGGGAGTCTGAAGCACATCTGAGATGGGGCAGGGAGAGAGAGGCTGGGGCTGGCGGAGGCGGGTGGCAGAGAGTAGGTGTAGAATGCGGCTCCCTTTCCTAACCGGCTGGAGAGCTGAAAACGCTGAGAGGTACGGCAAATGGGTTGTGACCTTGACCGGGGAAATGCTAGTCAGGAAACACGTGAAGCCAGACAAGGAGTTAAGATCAAAAGAATATATGTACCATCCATGTAAGTTAAACATCCTTTAATTTTGGAAAGAGAAAGTCAGGTGTTAAGGTTCAAGCCATCAGGTTCTTTTCAGGAGAAAAGAATACACATAAAAAGAAAGTCATTTTAGAATTTGGCATCATTCTTATGACAACCTACATAATTAAAACAAGAAAAGAATAAAAATAATTTACATTTTTTCCAAAATTATAAATTTATGATTAAGTGTGCCATGGTGAGACGGGCTCTGTTAAATGGTTGTTCTTAATGCTTTTTAGTCATTTATATGTTCACATATTTGCAATATCTGAGAGTTAGCAGGAATAATATTCATTAACTATTATGTTTACAAGCTCTCAGGTTTGGCTGAACTACAGAGAGCATATAAACACAAGTAGTGGGAAACAATTCTAGGAAGAAATCATGGCTTGGTCATGGAGAAACTTTCATATGCTTTAATTGGCAGGCAATAGGGAGTCACCAGTGTTGTTTTTAGTAGGAGCTTGGCCTGAGAACATGCTAGGAGGACCGATTTCCAATACCGAGTAGGATGAGTCAGAGGGGAAAAAAAGGAAGGCATCAGGGGAACACTTCAGGGGTCTACTCCAACATTCCAGGAGCAGAAATGAGGAGGGCTGAACTTGGGAATAAAATACAGGGGACAAAGGCAAACGATCTGGTATCAGAATCAATAACTCAGGTGGGCGGATGTGTGTCATTGAAGAGACCAAGGGGACCCCAGGGGACCAGACTGAAAAGCACAGGGAAAATGGCCCTGAGGAGAAGAGCTGATTTGGGGGACAGCAGAACATTGTCTGGTTTGGGACAAATTGAGTTGGAGGTCCCTGCATTTCCCAGGCATTGACGTGGGTGTCATGGCTCAGGAGAGAGGCCAGCCCTGGGGGTGGTGACGAAATGCCAGGAGTGGAGCACACGGGGAAGGAGAGCAGAGAGGGGACAGGACCTGGAGGATGGGCTGGTGTGCAGCGTGGAGCCCTAGAGGAGTGGGAGTGAGCATTCTGAGAGGTAGGAGAGAGGACAATCGAAAGAAGGAAGGGCTAATGCCTGCAAGAGGAAAATAGGACAGAGTAAGATAAGGCCACTAGGGTTAGGAGCCTGTTGGTGACCTTAGGACAGCAGCTTCCTCCAGGAGTGAGGGCGGCTGCTGGACTGTGAGGGTTGAAGGTGTAGGCGCAGCACAGTGAATGTCAAAGATGTTTCGTCAGCACCCATTCATGCTCTGTATTCTTTCATTCTACCTGGCCTTCCTAGAAATTCCCGTTTTCTCCATTCGCTTGTACAGAGTATTTCCCTGTCACCACAATGGAAGGCATTTTCAAAAGCTGATACCAGCTGAATGTGTTAATGGAGTCTCCTGATGAAATTCTATCAGGCAGAGCATAGCGTTATTGCAATATATTTTATTACTCTATTAGTACATGTTATAAAATATGTACTTATGAACAATTACTGCTACAATTTGATATATCCAATTCATTGATGTAGGAATTTGGAGCAACAGAGTCTTTTTTAGTGAAGAAAATTGAGATGAGTAAAGGTGAAATTCAAGATTCTACAGCATGTATGAAATGAAATGATCCATTTTAAAGACTGGATATAACTATGCTACCAAAGATACACTTTCATTTAAGACACACCATTTCATTTATAACTGTTAAGAATACATTAAAGAGAGGAAATTAAACTCAGATAAAAAATCTCTTAACAAAATGTCAACTGTTACATCTACAAAGAACAGCAAAGCCTTTTCTTTAAAAAAAAAGAAAACCCTCTCTCCTTTTTTGATTTATCATTTAAAACCCATGCTAATTTCAGTAAATGTAAGGGATGATTATAGTCAGCACTTAGAAAATGAGAAAATGAATGATTTAAGATGCAGATGGTATAAAAAATCAAGTCCCTGTAGAAGTTACCAATGTCAACAAAGATCTAGAGGGTGAAAAGGAAAATAAAAGTTGATGCAGAACAGAGATACAGGGAAAATTTTGTACAGGGAAAATTTTGTACGGGGAAAAAGATAAATCAATTATTGCAGGAACCATGCTGCTTATTGTGATAAATCATATTAATAGAACTCTTCTGAACAAGATATTCAACTGAAGAAAAATAGGAGATGTATAAATGACTCAGGATTTTAATTGACTGCCTTTGCTTTTGGAGGCAAGAAGACAATGTCACACGTTCGTGGCTGTGTCTATGCAACTGCAAACAAACACTTCGCCAGGAAGCATCGTGTGCAGCACTGCCTATGAGCGTGCCCACAGCAGGTCCCAAGGAATAACATGTTTCCAAAGCGGAAGAAAGCATGGAAATCACAGCTTTACTCAGAATGACAGTACAATGATTCTCCATAACAGCAAAAGGATTCGGTTTCATAAAACCAGTCAAGCCAGTTTCATATTTTTTCTTGTAGCTTATTCACCATTCGTTTATTGAGTGCTGCTAAGCAGGAAGGTCCTATGGAAGGTATTGCAGATTTTGTGTGGAATGAAATGCTTTATTGCTGTTTATCTTACAGGCTGGTGACCCAGACTGCCTGACCATGGGCCGTGACCAATTCCAAGCTGACTTTCTTCATACATGGTAGGGAGTTGTGGCTATAGATTGTGGGATCTGCTCCTGCGTGTGTACTCGATGAGGTGGCCTTCTTGAGTCCCTCTAAATGTGCAGGACTCAGTCCAGTGGAAGAGAAAAATGAAGAGACCTAACAAGCTGCATGGGAATCCACCTACAAATCCTTCTTCTACCACTACACAGGTCATTGTGACTGTATAGATGTTAGGTTTTTTTAAAATCAGAACTAAGCATCATATGATCTTGCAAACATACCCTAATCAGAAATGTAAGTTCTACCTTTTCTCCTCACATTTGTTCTTAATTAAGGTACTTAGTGCGCTAGTTGAGAGCATGATTATGGAACCTGATCATCTAGGTTGAATTCTAAATGCAATATTTAACAACTGTGTGATTACATGTAAGGGACACCACCTCTGTTTCTCAGTTTCTCATCTGTAAAATGGGGATAATTGCCCACTTTGTAGAGCTTTGGGAGGATTAGCACACAATGCCTGACATTGTACATTAAAGTTAGCTAACTGATTAACCTAGTTGTAAAAGTATAAAAATTGCATAACAACTAACACTCAACATGTTAGTGTTTCACCATTTGCATGGCATCTTTTTATGTATCACATAAGATCAAAAGTTTGGTCAAATGAGTTCACAGAAGATGGTTTTCCCAAAAAAAGTTTGTAACAACTCTCAGTAGATAAATGCTCCTCATCTCCTCTTTCAAAACCTATTTTATTTTGGAAAATGTATTACCAAAGAAGAGCAACAGGAGTGATTGAAGAAATGGAGTGGGGAGGAAAAGCTCCAAACTGGAAACTACTCAAATGTCCATCAATAATAAAATGGATAAGTAATTGGTTTATTCAGACAATGAAAATGAATGAATCATAGCATACACCACTATGGATGAATTATAAAAACATAACATTGAGTAAAAAAAAACCAGACACAAAAGAATGTATATTAAATGGTTCCATTTATAGAAAGTTCCAAAAGTCAACATTAAAGGATGCGCAGTGACTATCACAAAAGTGAGGGTCGTGATTACCATGGCATGGAGGAGCTGGTGATGGCAAGAGCCATGTGGGTATGTGGGCGATGTTTCTAGAATTCTGCCAAAATCTTATTTCTTGGTCTGTATGATGGTTACCCAAGTGTCTGCTTATAACAATTTATAATGCTATGCATTTATGCTTAGGTCATTTTTCTTTTTGTGTATTTTAGTTTACAAAAAAAGACTTTAAAATAATCCCAGATATAAGTTTAGAATTTTTTAGTAAAATAAAATAAAAATTTTATGAGGAAAGATATTAGGAACCTAAGCTAGATGCAAGGGGAGTAAATCTCTTTGTTACACCTGGATGCCTCACCCTTAGCACAATTTTTTGTACGTATCCTTCTAACCCTTTGTTCCCTTCACCAACTCAATTCCCAACATCTTCCAATCATAAAAGCTTGAAGGATAATTATAAATAAATTCGGGTTACTGCAATGCACAGAATGGATCGAATTCTGCTTAGATGTCAAGAACGAAACCCAGATAGCCAAGATGATGAAACATACTGTTGAGAGATGCTCTTTTTTGAGAGGAAAATGACAAACATATGTTCTAATTTAGATAATCTGCTCCTCTCCTATTTCAGCCTCTAAGTTTACTCAGCTAACCTTTTCTTCAGAGATAGGGAAAAGTACTGGATAATAACGATTCAGTACAAGTCCATTCCTACGTTCCAGATAATGGCTCATAGAGGCAGTATTCTGTTGATCTATTTGTTACATTTTAAAGAAGAGAGATTTTTCTGACTTAAACTTAGTGACTTTGAAAACACCTGCCCTATTATGTTGACCTTCTTCAGAGACACCACTTAAATTCTGTATAAAGGAATGAAGTTAAGCAAAGTCCATAAGTAAGAGAAGAAAATTGTCTTCTTTAAGACAACAGTCTGTAAGGCCATTGTTTTCTTGATAAGTGCCCACTCCTCGAACCAGAATGTCATACGGGTTCCACCTGGTTCACTTCTCTCTGTGTCACAACATCTGGAAGGGTTATTGACCTAGACACTTTATGGAAATGATGAATGAATTAAGTATGACCAATATAAAACTGCTCTTGTACAACTTGCTTTCCTTTGACCCTTTTGAGAGTCAAAGAAGAGTCCAATGAAGCTCATTTTATTTTTTTTATGAGGATATTGTTGGAGAAGTTTCTCACAACATCACACTGGAAACTCTCAGTATCAGGAGTGTCCCCCAAACAATTGATGTTTATCCTATAGACACTGTGACTCAAGCAACTTCCTCATTTTTTGCATTGGGTATAAGGAATTTCAATGCAAAATTTAAAGTCTATTATTAGCATAGGTAGAGTTTGGTTTGATTTTATCTATCACATCCATATTTTTAATTTCCCCAGACTTCTGTATGTGCTCATTTTGATCATGTAATTTGCATTTTCTAGAATGTAACAGAATGAAAGTAATTATGCTCCCCCAGCCCAAACTGATGCATCTTAGTTGATTAGGTCTGTGGTTCTAGTCCAGACTGTCTCCCAAGTAAGTGACAACTGCATGGTAGATTCCATCTGGATTTTCCACAAGCATATCAATTGCATATCAAATTCCAAAACCTAGTCCTTCTGTGTCCTCTACTGTGTCTTTTTTTTTTTTTTTTTTTATAAAGATGGGGTCTTGCTATTGCCCAGGCTGGTCTCAAACTCCTGGCCTCAAGCAATCCTCCTGCCTTGGCCTCCCAAAGTGCTAGGATTACAGGCATGAGCCACCACACCAGGCTCTACTGTGTCTTAGTAAGTGCCATCATGCATTTGGTTACTCAAGGCAGTATCCTGGGTGTCATGCCTGATTCTTCCTCCTCCCTACACAATTTGCTTTTAATAAATCAATAGTTCATATCACCTCAAATTCCTAAAAATCTCTGAATTCATTCTTTCCTTTCCTTGCCTATCACTGGTCCCTAATTTCAGCCCCTCCGCACACCCCCCACCTAAACACATGATAACCCTCACGGGCTTCCCTTCTCTAGTCTTCCTCCCCTCCCATCCATGGCACATGATCCTACAGGAGGGATCTCTCTAACACTCAGATCTGACACTGTCATTGCATAGTTCAATTTTTTTCTCAATGGCTCCCCATTACCTACAAGAAAAAAACAAAATTCTTTAGAATGACTTTTAAATGTCCTTTATAATCTGAACTCCTGAGCCTTTAAGTCTCTGCTCCTTGAACACTTGGGCTACTCCAAACATGTCCAACTCTCCCATTTTTATGGGAGAGTTGTTTCTTCCCCTTAAATTCCCTCCCCTCTTTGGTCAGCCAGGGTGAATTGTATTCATCCCAGGCTTCCACATAAACCTTACCTCCGAGAAGCCTTCCCAGAACTCAGGCAAACTTTGGCACTCTTACCCTCCTGTTCCTACAGAATCTGACCCATATATCTATTGTAGAAATTACCATGGCATGTTGAAATTACTTGCTTGTATCCCTCCTTCTTAGACAAGAACCTCCTTTTTTCCAGACATTATGTCTTACTTCCTTTTGTGTCCCAGAGCCTAGCATAGAATGCACTCCGTCACATAAATTGATAAGTAAATGGTGGATGGAAGGATTATATTTGATGCGGCCAGATGCTAAGTTCCCACAACTGTACTTTTAAAGCAATATACTAAAGCAGGGATCAGCAAAATCTGGCCCACAGGTCAAATCTGGCCCTCTGCCTATTTTTATAAATAACATTTATTGGAAAATAACTATGCCTATTTGCTTACATTGTCTTTAGGCTACTTTTATGCTCCAGTAGCAGAGTTGATGAGATTTGACAGAGATTGCATGGGCCACAAAACTTAAAATATTTTTTATTTGTCCCTTCACAAAAAAAGTTTGCTGACCTCTGAACAAGAGACACACTTATGGCCAAAGTCATGGACCTCAGTGTGTCCTGCTCTAGTACAACGTCAATCACATAAAATATACAGATTTGCCCTCTAAGATTTCCTTTTCTATTCTGCTGCTCCCCACACCCGACCTGTGCAATCTGAACACAGATCAGCTTTCAAACTTTCTATGTCCTACTCCAGCTTACCTAGATTTGGGCTTTTCTGCTTAGCTAACAATGTGTGCAGACACTGCTAATTGTTCTTCAGTTTACAGTCTTTCCTGATTTCTTTTAGTAACATACTCCCCTGAGTTTGCCTGTCACAGAACTGCCCACCTACAGACTCTATAGCCCAGCCTCCCTTGCAGCTAGGATCGGCCATCTGAGGATGTTCTGGCAAATGGGATGTGAACAGAGTGATGGGTACAATTCGGTAGATTTTGTCCTTAAAATAAGACTTTGCCCTCACTTCCTCTTTCTTCCCTCTTTGGGTTGGAATGTGGATGTCAAGGGGATGAGCCAACTTTGATCATATAGACAAGGACAATATCTGTGGGAGCAACAAGATAGAGGGTACCTGGGCTTCTTTTTCAACCTCACAGAGCACCCCTATCCTCCTGGACTGCCTTCAACCCAGATTTTTGGTAAGAGAAATAAACCTTTCATCTCATTTATACCACTATTATTTTGATCACTGTTAAAGCAGCCAAATCGATATCCTAACTACTTCACTCAACTTAGATGTCCTCTCCCTGAATCTGACCTCGGCATAGCTTTTTTCATCTTAGCTGTTCTTGAGTTAGAAAGCTGCACAGAAGTTTCACTTTTAAATACTTTTAGACTCTAAGTCTTTCTGCATAACTTCATTTTTTTATTAAAGCCTGTATCTTTCCATTCCATTTCCTTCTCATCTTTATTCTTTCTTCTTTCCTACAAAATAAGGAAAGAAAAGAAAATTTCCAGTCCGTCTGATGCTGTCCTTATTCTTACTTTTCTGCTTTTCTCTCCTCATTGCCCCAACGAGGAACTGGCAAGGACACAATACTTCTTAGAGGACATAAGAAGGGGAGAAGCAGAGTCAGAAAAGACTTATTTCTCTTTAGTGGTAAAGTGGATTGGCTATAAATACTCGTAGCTATAAATTTTTGGCAGTCTCACAATGGCAGAAGTTAACAATTAGGGATGTGATGAATCTAATAATATAAAAGTGCCATTAGATTGCTATGAAGGCTATTGAGCATTAGGTAAGTGGTGTTTTAGGGAAAGTATTCAGAAAGCAGGAAATAGATGGAATTGGATGGTTTTGGCTGGAGGCCAGGAGACCAGTTAGGAGAAAAGTAAGCCCTGGTCTGGGGCGATGCAATGGGAATAGAAAATAGGGGAGCATATCTACTAGATATTTAAAGGAATAAAAAACAATTTTGATGGCAGATTGGACATGGAAGCTCCATAGTCATCTTCCTTTCTAACAAGAATATTTTCCTCAATACTTGGTCCTCTGTAGTCCTTTGATACTGCAGAGAGTATAAGGAATTTAAAGGAGGAAATAAAATAAGTGAATATATTTCCAGAGCACAGCACAGTAAAATATATGCAAATGAAATCACAAGTATGCAAATGAGTAAACCTGGATGAAATGCCATCTCTTACATAAAATGGTTAACACGCTTTCCAAAGGGCATGTCGGGTACATGCTGATGAATCTAATTTTGTTTTAGCATGAATAGCTTCAGGTTTGGGTCAGCTCAGCTATTTAAGTTTAGTCTGCTCTTGGTTTCTCTATACAATCCCCTGCAAGTTCTGCATGACATCCAGCCTTCAATGATCATTAAACAAATCTAATGAAATAAAAGCCTCTCCCCATCTAACCAGCATTATGCAAATTATCTCTAATCTTTTGTCTCTCTGGAAACTTTTTCATGATCCTCAGTGGAGTTGAGATTGGAATCCTCACAATTAAAACAACAAAAAATTCTTTTTTACTCCACTTGTGGAAACCAAGAGTCCTACTTGTGAATAAAAGTAGTGCCAGTCAGTGGACAGGATCGTGGCTCTGCATCAGAAGACCCGGGCTCAAGTCTGGCGCTATATCTTCCAGCTGCATGTAATCCAAACATTCCCTGCCCCAGGTGATGGTTAATGTCAGCTGTCAGCTTGATTGAGTTAAGGAATACCTAGAGAACTAATATAGCCTTATTTTGGGATGTGTCTGGAAGGGTGTTTCCAGAGAAGATTGTTTTCCTAGTTCCTTTGAGTTGGTGTTCCATTTTCTCTTGGATTTCATTGAGCTTCCTTATAATCCCATATTTGGAATTCTTTGTCTGTCATTTTCATATTTTCATTTTGGTTGATATCCATTGCTAGAGAGCTGGTGTTCCCTTTTAGGGTGTCCTTTGCTCTGATTTTTCATACTTCCATAGTTCTTTCTCTGATTCTTTCTCATCTGGGGCAGCTGTCACTTCTTATTTTTGGATTTTCTTTTGTTTAGATGGGGCTTTTGTTTCTTCCTCTTTCACTTGTAAAGGAGTGTCCGTAGCATACATTGGGTAAGAACATTTGGCTGTGCATGAGGGTGCTTTGATGGGGGTCTGGGATTTGGATGGATGCCTTGGTTATAGATATGCATAGTGTGGTGGTTTTCTCAGTTGCTGGTTGTTTGTAGGCTGGTGGTGGTGAGCTGTGTGTGTGGACAGATTCTCTGTCTGTCTTTGATAAGGGAGGATGGAGATCTTTGAGATTCTTTCTCTTTCCCCAGCCCTGTGATCTTCGTAACCGTGTGAACTGTGTTCACATCCAGTTTAATCTCTGAGATAGTCAGTGGTGCTTGTGGGTAAGAATCAATCACACCCTGTATGACTAACTAAATGCTATAAAGCATCAGTCCCCGACCTTTCTGGCACTGGGGACCTGTTTCATGGAAGACAATTTTTCCATGGACCAGGGGTGTGGGGGATAGTTTTGGTATGATTCATTACATTTATTGTGTACTTTATTTCTATTATTATTCCATTATAATATATAATGAAGTAACTATACAACTCAGCATAATGCAGAATCAGTGGGAGCCCTGAGCTTGTTTCCCTGCAACTAGATGGTCCTATCTTGGCGTCAAGGGAGACAGTGACTGCAAATATAGATGAAGCTTCTCTTGCTTGCCCACCACTCACCTCCTGCTGTGCAGGCTGCTTCCTCACTTCCCAAGGTTAGTTCAGAAATCTCCCCTCTATTCCCCCAAGCAACATGATTGAGTCCTGCGGGTATGGGAGCTAGCCTGCAGGCCTGTGCCTTGGTCCCTGAAGATCAAGCCCTGACCATGTTAGGGAGAAGCGTGCTGGTCCCGAGTTGCCTATGGAGTACTCAAGCAGGTTTGATGTCCCTATGCTTAGGCGCATGCCTTGCTCTGATGGAGCAGCTGAGCAAGCAGCAACGGGGAGGTCTGGTGAGCAGGGAGCAGGAGCTCAAAGTCTGAGCACCCCTTAGTCCTCTGCAGGTCTTTAAGAGTAAGGTTTCGGCCCCACTCTCTATAGAAGCCAAACAGGGAGAAGCAGCAGCTCCTGAGAGCCCTTGCTCTAGCATCTCTATTGGCAGCCACAGGTTGGGGAGGGGCAGAGAAGGAAAAGAATCTGAATGGAGAAAAGCTAGCACTCTGGTCATCTCAGTCACTCTCTCTGGAAGGCAGCCCACCCAGATGTCCAGGCTCTGGGGTAATGCAGATTTCATGGGACCCACTGGCCCCTGTGGCTCCTGCAGTCTGGGCCACTGTTGGGAAGTGTCTGTGTGGGAATGAGTAAGACAAAAACTGAGGGGCTGAAGTCCCATGGAGAGGACAAAGGTGCACGGTGGGTGGAGAAGCAATATGGCGCCTACTGTCTCGGCTTGGGTCTGTGACGGCAAGTGCCCGAGGGGGCAGGTAGGTTGGTGCTTTGTCCTAAAGAAGCTCCCAGTTCACTGGCAGCAGCAGCTTTTGGGCTCGGGAGGGTAGAAAGGCTCTCCAGCAGCTCGAGAGCCTGCTGACTGCTGAGTTGTGAGGGAGAAAGAAACAAACCAGTCCACCTACCCTTTTCTCTGCATTGCGAGCTTCTTGGGGGTTGACCTCTGCTGATCTCTTGCTCCTTCTTGTTCTGCTCTGCAACTTCTTCCCATGGAATCTCTTATAGGTTCTGGCACTTTTCCCTCAGAATTACACCCAATCTATTGTTGTTTGTTTTTGCTTTTTCATCTGAAACTTTTCCTTCTTTCTGAGACAATCCGGCAGCTGGTATCTCTGGTCAGCCATCTTGTCCCAAATCTCAATCTTCTTTCAATGTCTTAAGAAAATTCAAAAAAATCTTTGTATACTCTGAATGCAAAGTTAAGCTCTACAACACTTTTCAAACATCTCTCTCATGGCTTACACTTTGCCAGGGAGTGGCTAAAAGTCTCCCCTCTGTCTCACTTACTTACTTCCTCCCAAATGTTCCTGCTTCCATTCAGCTGGTCCCTTCCACTGGTCCCTTCCTTTTGCAGACACAGCCCTTTCCTTGCTATCTTAGATTCAGTCTACTACCTCGATTATGCACACCAGCTGAGGTGAGGAGGGAGTCTCTTAATCTTTCCACATTGACAATTTCTGAATTTATCTTTAATCTTCTCCTGAGTTTTCATGTCTATATCTATAAATTGGAGATGCCACCTACCTAATCTACTCTACAGGATTGTTTTCAAGGCTGCATGTCACACTGGATATAAAAGCACTTTAAAATGTGTTAAACTATTGTAAGAGGCAGCTCATCACTATTTTTAGACAGGGTGTTTTCTTTCATTCTCCCTGGACTTCTCATTTCAGGGAAGAAAAATGCTCCATTTTCTCCCATCATGGGGCATTTGTGGGTGAGAATAGAGTTCTGTCTGACCTTTGTGTCTCTCGCAAGGAACATACTACCCTTCCTTTCCCTTCAGAGCAAAGCTTTTGGGAAGTGTTGTCCTCATTCATTAGCTCTCCTTCCTCACCACCAATTCATGTCCCACCCCTCCTCTAAACCTACTGTGCTCCTGCTGAGGATATCAACAGCTGGCAAACTGGCCAAACACTGTCGTGCCAACCCACATTCCTTCTTCTGGTTCCATCCCCCCTGGCTCTGCTCTTACCTCTCCATCATAGTCTTTTTCCTAGTGTCCTCTCCACTAGCATCCTTTAAATGTTTGCATGACCCTGGAGTGTTCCTAATGATTGCATTAGTTCTAGCTCATCCTGAGCACCTCCTTTGTATGAGGCACTGGACATTTCCCATCTCACCCTCATGACAATCCTGTGAGATTTGTTTCTTTCTTCTTTTTTTTTTCTTTCTATTTTTTTGCTCAGGTTGGTCTAGAACTCCTAGCCTCAAGCAATTTTCCTGCCTCAGCCTCTCAAAGTGCTAGGATTACAGGTGTGAGCCACCACGTCCAGCCTGAGATTTGCTTCTTACCCCCATTGTACAGATGAACAAACAGGCATCAGGAGAGTAAGAGTACTGGCCAAGTTCATAAACCCGATAACCGTGAAGCTGGAATTCAAACCCTGGGCCTTGCACTCCAGAGCCAATCTCCCTCCCTTCTCTCTTTAGTCTTCTTGAGTTTGTATCTTGGTTTCGTCATTTACTTGTTGAGCTCAAATCCTGGCTTACTTACCTCTCTAACTGTCAATTTCTTCATCTGTAAAATGAGGATGAAAGTAACACAGACCTTTTAGAGTGGTAAGGATTTCACTAGATGTTTGTAAACTGCTCAACAAAGTGGCTAGCACAGAGTAAGCCTCAATAAATGTTGCTACTGCTTTTTATTATCATGCTTGGTATTGTTGTCTCTTCTCTCTATACACCTGCGCCCTGGGCAGGCTCGCCTACACCAAGCTGCCAGTAGCACCTGCATGTGAGCCAGCCCAAACATCTGAGCTGAGCAGTGGGCCCATGTTTCCAGCCATTGGCTGGATTTCCTCCCTTTGATATCCCATGCACACCTCACATGTGACATACTCACAGCAGAACTCATCCACATCCTCCCCCAAACCTACTTCTCTGAATCCCTTAGAGTGGTGACTGAAACGGCCACCTGAGTCACAAACTTGGCCTTTGTCCTTGACTCCCATGACTCCTGCATCTCACTCTTTCTGTTCATTAGATCAGTTACCTAATCCTTCCTCCTAAGTGTGTCTCTGAGTCATCCACCCTCTCCTGGGTGTTCCCAATGTCACTGCTCACTCTGTCTCTATTTAAAAGTTTGATATTTTGTTTATTGTGGATTTTTTTTGCATAAATTTTTATTTTTTAAAGACTTCTTTAAGATATTATTTATCTTGATCACTGGGACTTTTGGCACCTCTTTAAATTTTGCATTTAACGTGAGCACCTCACCTACCTTACCCTAGTCCTGGCCCTTTTGCTAAGTCTTCACCCAGTGCAATTTCCTATAGTGTCCTGCCAGAATGTTATTTCTAAAACATAGGTCTGCTCTTGGTATACCCTAGTTTAAATGCCTTCAGTGGCTCCGTGAGCCTTGCAATTCCGTACTATCTCCACCCCTCCCTGCGGACCCTATAATTCAGCAGTGGGAATCCACATTCTTTCTCAGAAGGTGACCCCACCTTCACACCTCTATGCCTTTGGAAACATAGCAAGTGATTTTTTGGCTATCCTTTAGTTACCTGGGATGGTTGGGACTTGGTTATACTTGCAAATACCTCGATGTTCATGCTATCACTGATAAAACTTAAATTTCAATGATATTGTGTCAGAGTTCATCTCAAACTTATTACACATCTCTGCAGTCTTCCATACAACACACTTATAACTTAAAATGCTCTTGACGGCTCAGCTTCCTCATTCTAAGCCTCGGTGAGGGTACTTTGCTATGACTCAGTGATGCCAGCCTCAGGAGCATTGACATTTGCAAGGTGGTACTATAGTCTGAATGTTCATGTCCCCCCCAAAACCTATACCCCCTATTCCACATTCCAAAATGTGGAATAATGGAAATAGCATGGGCCAGACAGTCCCGGGTGTAATGTCAGCCCCACCACTTATTCTCTGGGTGGCCGCGAACATGCCACTTTAATGCTGTGAGCCCGACAAAGGGTTAGTAATGCACACCTCATAGCATTCCTTTGAGGATTCAATGCGGACCACACACACATGGCCATCAGCCCAGTGCCTGGCACACAGTGAGGACACAGCACATGTAGGTTCCCTTCACACCCCTTCTACTTCCCTTTCACATCATCCGTGTTGGGGGCCAGGACCCGGTGTCAGGGTCTTTACACCTGCATCCTGTACCAATACTTGCTCTCAAAAATAGGACTCAGGTAAAATGTCTTCACAATATGAAAATAGTGGCCCAGTGAAAGAAGCAAATGCTAAGAGCTGAACTTAATGGAATGACTATTAGCTCTCGGTTCTTGGAGTGACTTCTTTTGTAAACTTTATTTGTTAGCACCTCCTCTCCCTCCCTCTTAGTTTCAGAGGGAAGTAGGATTGGGGGTGATTTGGGGAAGCAGTGAAGACTTTAGTTCAGGCAGACTGTCGGGTAGCTGCGGAGGCATGAAGAGAGGTCGAATAGGGAAGGTAGGTGGAGGCCATCAGATGAGAGCTTACGTGCTAAGGGAAGGAGTTTGCCATCGTTCGGCAGGTGAGGAGGTTGCATCCACGTATGTGTGGGAGGTGGCGAGTCTGGAGCTGTGCCCAGAGCAGTTTCTTTGACTCCAATGTGCGTGTCATGGAGAGCTTTCGCCAACCCTGGCCTAGAGTGTTTTTGAAAGCAAGGAGCAGGAACAAACCAACAAGGCTGGTTGGAGGTAGAGGATCAAATACATAAAGAATAGTTTATACATAAAAACAAAAGCTTTGAAACCTCTAGTGTTCCTGGTCACCCTCTTCCACACAGCAACTGACTCAGCATTGGGACACACTGGGCTTTCTCCTTCCGGCAAGTGACCGAGGTCAGCAGAGAGACCCACCATCAGGGAAGGAGGGCCCCAGCTCCCCAGGCCTTGGGCTCTCCCCGCCCTGACCTCGCTGCTCCCCAGCCTCAGCAGCTGTGTCGGGGGCCATTGGGGGCCCCGAAGCAGCCACATTATTCGTTAACCCAAATTCTGAAAGACCGATGAGCAAAATGGGATTGAATACTTTCTTTTTAAAGCCAAAGTTTCATTGTCTTAATCAAAGCACGATTATTAAGTGATTATTTTTAAATTAATTTTTTATTAGCAACTTCAAGTATAACGACTTTGAAATAGGGTTTATTTTCTATTATAAAAATAAATCATGACAAAAAAAAAATCTTGGGTCTCCTAGATTCTGAGACTTCCCTGCTCATGTAATTGGACCACATTTAAGGATTAAAGGGGAAGGCACGACATGAAGAGGGGTCCGTGACTCACCGGCCCTTACACCTCTCTGAAGAACCACACAGCATGTGTGCCGGCCTTTCTTCAAAGACGCGCGGTGGCCTCAGGGCCAGCCAGGCGGTGATAATGGTCTAAGCCCTCGTGCTGCAGACAGGACCGGGGAGACTGCGCATCCTGGTGAGGGGGTCTCCTCAGCAAGGGCCGATTCAACAGCGCCATCCTCCCAGGCAGTGAGCCCGTTTCTGTAAGTCAGCGACCTCCGTTTTACTGCTCTTCTTTGAATCTCTTCCAACGGTTTGATGTCCTTGAGTTTAAAAATCTGAAAACTGCACGTAGTGCCGCATTCCACACAAAGCACCTTCAGAAATTTCTAGCTCAGAGGAACTTGGTCAAAGCCAAATCTCACCACTTGATTTTATTTGTGTTTCTCTCTTGGGCTATGTCTTGGGCATGACACTGTACAAATAACTGCTATCATCATCATCACCATCAGTTGGTTTTGAGAATTATAATAGCTATCAGATTGGTTTATCATTGTTGAGACTGGAAGTTTTGTTCCTTACAATAAATTGTGAAAACAAATCAGCTCATTAAAAAGTACATGCATAGTCAATAGTACGAGCCATTTTTTTCAATGTGTATTTTTTTTTTCAATTTTTTTTTTTTGAGCCAGCATCCTTTTTGGAGTATTCACTGATTCTGCAGTAGTATAGTGGACAAGGAGGCCATCCGGTCCCTCCTCTGGACTGTCCCTGTAGCTTCCACACACCGCACTATCAGTGGTCACAGGCAGCTGGAAAATCAGACAGGGTGGCTGAGTCTTTGAGAGGGGGAGAGGTCAACTTTTTAATTCAGCATGTCAGTGTGATTTAAGTTCCCACTGAGCACAGATTTTCTATAATAGGAAAAAGCTCTGGAGTTTCTCATCTCAGCTCTGCCTGCCACTACTTTGGGGGCAGCTCCAGACATCAGTGGGATAAAGCAAAGTCAGATAACCCAAACTGGGGCATAGAGTATTCTTCTTGAGAGTGTCAAGATGCCTCTTGGGTGTGGGGGAGACTTTGTACCTACATTTACATTTCAAAATGACTTTCTTAAAAATATTTCAAAAGGATACCCAAACAAGCACACATTACTGATTGAAATATGTAATGAATTTTAAAATATATGCGTGTGTGTATCATGTATACACACACATACATATATATACACACACGTATGTTTTCATAGTCACTCTCATGTTTGCCCTGCTCACACTATATTTTGGGGGAGAACATCTGGCTGCCTTCCTTTAGCTGCCACTTTCTCTATGAAACTCTCCTCACACCCTTGTTCCAGCCGTGATGAACTTTCCAGAGTTAGCAACGAGTCACATTCTCTCTCCATTCCACACAGTGCTCAGATTGCTGCCACTGCCTGGGGTGCCCTGCCCTGCCCTGCCCCAGGCTTAGCCTGGTTAGGGCTCCAGCATCCTCTTTCCAAAAGCTCTCACATACACACACATGTATGCACACACTTGAATACCTGGCTAGTAACTCATGCTTACTTCTATGACAGCATTTACTACGCTGCATAGAATGATCTGTCTACTTCACTGTCCCCCGCCATCTGGCCATAGGATAACAGCCCCACCAGGACTGGTGTCTTTTTCATCATGTGTTCCCATTCCTCACATAGTACCTGGAAAATAGGTAAATAAATATTAAGTGAGTGAGTGAATGATTGGGGTGAATGAATGAATGCATTCTTGCTACTGACTGTTTGGTTAATAGCTGCCTTATACATTAACCTCCAATTCAACTCCTACCCTGAAGTCTGAAATCGATGGCTGGTGGGTGGAGGATTTGGTCTCCCTGTTCCCTAGGCAACATGCAGCTACCTGATGTAACCATCTACACTCCACCTGGATTGGAAAAAAACACTTAAGTGAATAATTTTTCTTGTCCTGGTGACTTTCTTGGTGCTTTTGTGAGTTTGTGGCTCATTTTATCAAGTCTAGACACAATTCTTTTTCATATGCTATGAAGTCTCAGTTCCTGTAACACAAGGCTCTTTAATCATTAGTCTTTCTGGTAGAATTTGATAGGGGGTCATATAAAATCCTCCTCTTCATCTGCTAATGGCAATTTATGGACACTTACTATGAGCAATATACAATTGCAAAAGACCGGAAAACTCACCCCCTGGTTATGATTCAGCACTATAAACATGATAGCTGGAAACCAGACTGATAGTTTAATCAGCAGTATGTGATCCTTATTTGTGGTTGGCTGCCTCATCAATTTTCATTTGGGAGTTGAAATGGACTCTGAGGCAGATATGGCATTAATTACAGGGGAAATTGGTTGCAATATGCCTTGAGGTAAAACTCTTCTAATGGGAATCTGAGATTGAAAGAAAGCCAAATTATAAAAGGATGATTTACTGAAAAAGGCAAATGCATGCATTACCGTCACTGCTTAGCACAGAAAAAGGAGCTGATAAACCAGAAAGATTGTGGAATGGCTGAAAAGTGAGAAAAATCCCTAGGTCTGGCTCTCTCAAAAAAGATTTATCCCTATGCTGAATGCATTATATTTCCCTAGATACATGTGACATTTTCCAAGAGTGTGCTTCAATTAAAAGGCAAGTGAGCATTAATAATAGTTGGCAGGGTCCCTATTTTCTTCTAGATTGAAATATATTTTACTTAGAACTGAATAGGGAGCATCTAGGGAAACCCAAGTTAAAATTCATTTTACCAGTTATGGTATCTGCTGTTGTATCAATTTTCTTATTATAATATCACATTTTTTCCCTAAAGGTTTGAAAAGCCTTCCTAGATAATACCTTATTTTTCCTATCACTGAATCTGGATGAGGTAAAATATAGAGGCGAAGTCGCAGTAGAAATGACTATTCCCAATTTAATATGAGAAAACTAAGACACAGGAAGCTTAAGTTAGGGCATTTTTTTTAAAGCAACATATTTTTCTTCATTGGGCATAAAACAGAGTGAAATATCAAGAAAAATACTAACTGGGAGTTAACATTCCTAGCCCCATCTGACCCAGAAAAGGGTCAGCACCGTATTTTTAAGAGTTGGGGTGTGTTTACCCAAACCCAAGCTTTTGTGTGTCAGGCAGAGAGTAGTGTACTACAATAGTTGGATGCTGGGACTAGAGCCAGGCCATCTGCACCTCTGCCTCTGCAACTTACTAGCTGGGCAACTTTACCTTTGGCCTCTGAGCCTTAGTGTTCTCACCTGAATAGATGAGATAGCATAAAAATACCTGCTATTATTTTGAGGATTAAGATGAATCCCTTCCACAGGAGGAAGAGTTGCAGGACTGTTTAAAGTGGATACAGCAGAAGCTCCTGCACCCCAGGGAAAGTTAAGAGTCTGAGCCTGAGGATAGGGATGGGGTTTTACAGGTTTCCAGTAATTGGAGAGGCCAGGTAGTTCCGAGATGGGAGACTACAGGATACCTGAACCAAGTCTGTGGTCCACAGCGTGCGTGGCCATAGTGGGTATCTTCCAGTCTGTCTGAAGTCCAACCAAAGCCTGAGAACCAGGCCTTGACAACACATTTACAGCTAGAGGGGCTTTCATTGTATATTGACATTCTTCATGCAGCGCCTGGAAAACATGTCAGTCAATGTTGAGTAAGTGTAGCCACTGTGAACCAAGGATATGGCATTTTCCCAGCGTTTGTGTTTTTGAACACCCCAGAAGTCTAGAATTCTTGAGAGGACAGAAAAGGAACCACAGAAATGACTGAAGATGAATTTCCCACTGACCAAGCCAGTGGACACTCAGAGCAGATTAAATCTGATTGAGAACAGAAAACGTGCCTCGAATCACATTCTACTGTTGCAGACTAAAATCAACAGCTGCTGAATCAGTTATGAACACATTGGCAACAAAACCCTTCTACAGGTGACTTATAAAATGGCAGTGTATTCAATCACAACAGAAAAACTGGAAGTAGACCGTCCAGACTGTCAACAATGCCTCCAGGGTCGTCTTCTTTCCTTCTGCTCTGCCATCCTTAGCGTGTGGCTTTTGTTTACTTAGTCACAAGATGTCTGCCCGTCCTGGAGCCTTTTGTCCAGGGCAGGGGGAAGGGAGAGGGAGCAAGGAGTAGGGAGGTGGCAACTAAATCAGGAAAGCCCACACCTCCCAGAAACTGTCACTTTGTATTTCACTGGCCAGTACTGTGACACATGCTCATCCCTCTGCTGTGTGATGATGAAGCTAAGATTTTTGGCTGGGCATATTGCCATGCTGAAATAAATTAGTTTCTACTAATGAGGTAGAGAGGAGACTGGCTAGATGGAAGGAAAGTAGCTAATAGTGTCTGCCACACATGTTTTTCCCAACATCTAAAATCTACCTTTATCTATATAAGAAAATTTATATCTTGTTTAAAGCAAACCACATATACGTGTCTATGTGGTTTGCTTTAAACATATATATTAATATACATTAAATATATAAAATAATATATAAGTATATAAAATATTAAAATATATAATATATAAATATATATTTTATATACATACAAAACATTACAATTTGATTTTAAAATAGAAGAGGAAGTTATACTTGAATAATGAATATACAAAATAATTTTCTTAAGTGTATTTTTAAGACTGGCATGGTGGGAAACTGAGGCAGGATGATCATTTGAGCCCAGGAGTTCAAGACCAGCCTGGGCAACATAGTGAGACCCCATCTCTACAAAAAATAATTTTAAAAAAATTAGCCAGGCATGGTGGCACACACCTGTAGTCCCAACAACTTGGGAGGCTTACGCAGGTGGATTGCTTGAGCCCAGGAGTTTGAGGCTGCAGCGAGCTATGATTGGGCCACTGTAGTAAGATCCTGTCTCAAAAAAAATTTTTTTAATTGTGTTTTTAAAAATTATTTGATTTATATAATATTTTTAAGGATGCAAAAACATCTTTGATCTCAAGTAAGTCTTAGAGATAATTTAAGCCAACTCTTTCATGGCACAGTTGAGAAACTGAGACCTATAGAAAAGTCATATAATTTTCTCAAGTTTCTACAGTTAATTAGTGACAGAAAAGAAATTAAAAGTCTTGTAATAATAGTCGATAAGCTTTCAACATTATCTTTACATTTCGAACTTTGAGTCTTTAAATGGTTAGTTAAATATAATACTAAGTATGACTTATTTTTACCACATTTGTAAGGACTATTTAAAAAATAAATATATAAATAACAAATTCTTTATCAGAGGATATATACATGATTTTTGTTTGAAAATATATCAAAGTAGTAAAAGGCGAAGTCTCTTACAAGGTTAAAATCCTAGCGCTGCTACTTGCTAACTACATAATCCATAGGCAAGTTGCTCACTTTCTAAGTCTCATTTTTCACAATTATGAAAAGAGATGAAACTTTTATGTAGATTTTTTTGGGGAGGTAAATCAAGCAGTGCATATACAGCATATAGTACAGTGGCTGCCATTTCGTAAGTGCTCAATAAATGGTTCTAGCTATCGTTGTTGTCATCACCATGCTGTCCTCCTCCTCATCATCACATTCTTGGAAAAGAACTGAGTCCAGTGTCCTTCATATTCCATTAAGAGATAAAGAGTTGGATAAGAAAAGAGATAAGAGAAGACTCAGAAAGGAGAAAAGGATTGTGAGATAAAAAGAGACTTCAGCACAACTTCCTCTTTGGAGCAAAAGAGTACCCAGGGCAGAAGCGCTGGTGGCCTAAAGGTGTCTCTGAGGCTGAGCATTCTCCCAGGAAGCCCAGGGCAGAGAACCAACATTAAACTTTGTTTCTCCAGGGGGCTGGGGAGAGCTAAGAAACTACCCATAGAATCAAAGACTTCTTTTTTGTACCAGGAAGCTAAGCCTAAGATTTCATGTTTCCCTGAGGTAGATTAGCTGATGGAAGCTTGTGAAGCCTTTTGGCGAAAGTCATTCCCTGTTGCCCATAGATTTATAGTTTTCTAGTCCCAGTGGAACTGGAAGAGAACTTTACAGGTCAGCCACAGGGCTCCCAATCTTTATGACTGTGAACAAAGGAGATCTGGAAGTAAAGAGGCTTCCTCTCCAAGCTTCCACAGAAGGGTGATGGTTTTGTCCAGTTTGTTTACTGATGGCCCATAAGAGTAGCAACTGCTGTGCTTCCACCACTTGCCTGCTAGTTGTCAGCTTTCCAAAGAAGTTTACAACCTGACTTAACTATTGAGGGAATAATAATTTAAATTTTAAATAAATGGTTAGGCAAAGAAAAAACGCATGTAAGGGACTCTGTGACCAGACAGAAGCAGACAAAGGAGACTAGCGATATCAGCAGGCCGCCAATATTGATGGAGAACTGGCAGGAAATCAGGAGTATATTTTTAATTAAAAAGTAATATGAACTTCTCTTTTTCACAATGACAGAGTAGGCTATTGAAACCAACCTTGCCACTGAGGACACCTGGAAAAGCAGGAAATACGTAACAAATGTACACATGAAGTATTCAGAAAACTAACAAAACAATGAAGAATGAAGGAGTAAGATCTGGAGAAAACAGAAAACCCTACCAAGCAGGCCACACATTTGGAGATACTTTCCTTCTAGGACTGTCTGCTGTCATTTAAATATGCAGGTGAGAAGATGAGCAGAGCTTCCGACAGCCTCATGGAATGGAGAGACAAATATTGGAGTTCAAGGATTACCAAAGGAGGGGGAACTTGTATAGTTTCAAAAGAAATACATCCTAGGAGTAAGGGTCACCTATGCATATACTGAACATTATTATATGGATGGAAGCCCAGCATTGAGTCATCTTATTTCCTGAATTGAATCAGGGTGGTCTGGGATGACTAAAGCCCCAGGTCTCTTGCCAGAAACAAATGTAGATCCTCTCTGGAGGAAGATAAAATTATCCTGGGCCTTAAACTATTTCTATAATTTTTCATAAGTAAAGATTAGCACTCAGTAAAAATAACCAGGCACACACAAAGACAAGGTAATATGAACAAAAATAAAGGGAAATAATACAGAAGAGAAACAGATCAATAGAGAACAATGTAATGCAGTTATCAGATAGATATTTTTAAATAATTATATTTAATA
>CAUYRB010016133.1:0-28391 GCA_963574695.1 Propithecus perrieri | reverse complement strand
ATTATAGGCGTGAGCCACTGTTCCTAGCCAAAAGTTTGAATTTTTTTTTTTTTTTTTTTGAGACAGAGTCTCACTCTTTTGCCCGGGCTAGAGTGAGTGCCGTGGAGTCAGCCTAGCTCACAGCAACCTCAAACTCCTGGGGCTCAAGCAATCCTTCTGTCTCAGCCTCCCGAGTAGCTGGGACTACAGGCATGCGCCACCATGCCCGGCTAATTTTTTCTATATATTTTTAGTTGTTCAATTAATTTCCTTCTATTTTTTTAGTAGAGACAGGGTCTTGCTCTTGCTCAGGCTGGTTTCGAACTCCTGAGCTCAAACAATCTGCCCGCCTTGGCCTCCCAGATTGCTAGGATTACAGGCGTGAGCCACCGTGCCTGGCTGACGCTAATACCTTTCTGAGAAATGTTAACTTGTGGGATGGACCAAGAAATGGGCAGTAGAAAGAAGTTACAGAAGCAAAACTGGATTGAATATTCGTTCTTATATGACAAATGGATACGATAGCTTTGAGTTCTTGTTGTTCCATCCTTTTATTGTCAATAGAACAGTCCAATTTAAACTATATGACGATGGTTTTATCATTTATTTGTAAACTTGAACCAGATAAGAGTAACTTTTTATAGAACTTAAACATGATATTAGGACCAGAAACTGACTTGCTGAGAAATGAATGGGGCTTTCCAGAAGTCATATGAGTAGATTCTTAGAGAAGAAAAAATCATCTAATCCCAGAAAACCTGTCTAATTTTCAAATCTCAATCATAATCCTTCTCTCCCTCATAAGTGTTAAGGCCCACTGCTCTTCTCATTATTTTAATGGACTTTTGCTTGTACTCCATAGAGTCCAACTTTCTTTCCCATACAGATACAAATAAGGACAACTGTACGGAAGAGCAAATGGTGATGAAGGCCTTGGAGTTAGAGTTGGGAACCTTGTAGGATTGCCTGAGTTCTTCAGAAAAAAAACTCACCAATGTAGGAAAACAAGGTGAGGTAGATGGCAGAGGGAATGTTAAAGGGGAATTATTTTCTGGCATTTACGCTGATCTCATCGCAATCTTCTATAGCTCATGCAAAGGCAAGAAGGGAAACTATAGACTTTGTATAGTGACCCAGGCAATGACTGGGAATTAAAACACCTACTGTTAATTCCAGCTCTGCCACTGAAGTGTGTGGCCTAATGCATGTTATTTCTCTTCCTCCATCTCTTCATTTATAAAGTGAGTAGATTAAACTATGAGTTCAACCTCGTTTTCTGCTCTAACATTTGATGTTAGAAGCTTTGTGATATAATGGAAATAATACACATTTTGGAATATAAGCAAACTTCCAATTATATGCTCTATGACCCTGATCAAGTGATCTCTCTTAGTTTCTTAATAGTAAAAATGAAAGGAATAATGCATACTTTGCAGGGTAGTTGTAAAAATGAAAGTTGGTATGTAATGAATATCTGGAAAGGGGACCAGAATGTAGACGGTTTTAAATAAAAAAAAAAAATTTTATTCAATGACACCATGACCTGGTCCTAAATGGCCCTACACTGCAGGTTGAGGTCTGACTTGTGCCCCGTGGATATGTATGGAATCTATTTACTGCCTAAGAGTAAAAGTGATGCAAAGCTTCTGGCTCTGTGTATGAATGAAAGACAACTCTGTCCCAGGACCTCTTGGAAACGCTATGGAGCTTAGAGCCCAGTCATGCCTCAACCCAACCTCTATGGCGCTGAGAACCCCCCAACCCCTCTCACCTCTGTTGAAAGTTCCGCTGGTGATGGAAACGTGGTGGAGCACGGCTGGCTACTTCACTAACATCCGGGAAACGCAAAGCCCTGTTGGCTCAGAGGGATTCATTTCTGACATTCGCCAATACTTGTGTTGAAAATTGCTCAGGGCACTGAGAGGTAGCAGGTAGGCAAAGGATAGCTAAAGACATCCACTTCAGGCAACCGCTGATGTTTCAGCCATGTTGGGAATCTGTCAGAAAATGAGCTACATCTTGAGAGAACAAAAAATCCATCTGTTTTTAGATTTCCATCAACAACAAAGTTCTCTCATTTACAGGAAAATGGATCACTTGACACCTTGGAGAGTTTACCTGGAGGAAGATAATTTCTTGAAACCTCCTGTGCCTGTAAGAGCCAAAAAGTATTTTGCAGCTATAAAATTGATAATATATTCACATTCTCCCCAGGGCGATGGATTGTTTATCATTAATATTGAGACCGGAACAAAATTCTGTCCTCTAGAGGTCACCAATGCACCAGATTAGAAGGCCACGGAGGCTTCCAAAATGCTCAGGAAGAACTGTGTGTCCTGCTCATTTGAGTGAAAGAGAAAATAAGGCAAATAAATTATCTTAACAGTCGCTCTCCAGCAAGTCTCTTAAGAAGGAGGAAATCTTGTTTTGAATAAAACATTTTTAAATTGGTTTTTCTTGGTTTAGTTTTGCTTTTCCCTGCGTTGATCTAGCTGGAGGAAATTTTGCTTATAATGGTAAAATGCTTCCTAACAGGTAGCTTAATTTTGAAGGTAAGAGAAGAAACTTTTCTAAATAGGAGAAAAACTGATGTAGAAATAGGCTATTTGAGCCTCCATCAAAGGAGTGTTACTCTCAGTGGTGCTTTGGCCAAGGCAGATGGTCGCTATGTGCCTCCTCAGCGCACTGTCCTCGAAGGTCATGGGTGCACCAAGGCAGGGAAACATGGCCCTTTAACTAACTGTTATATAATTTTTGAGTTGCCTCATAGTGAAGACAACACCCCCAAGTTCTTATAACTCTGCAGATGAACCAGAAACTGCAAATAAAGGGATCACTTTGCTAGTCAAAACACAGCTTCCATCAGAAGAACTATGAGCCGAGAGCCAAGAAACTGGCAGTCGGGAAGTCCTAACGGGGCTTCTCTTCTGTGGTTTGCCTTTTTAGTTACTCTGATGCTTTCATCTTGTGTGAAGCTAATTGTCTCTCTCGAAGAGAACTAGCCTTGAGAACAATGCTGTGTGTTGGCGGCTGGATTGAACGAGGAGAGTCAACACCATGCTCTGAGATCCAGGACATGTTCTGGCAGAACCCGCTGCCTGTGGACCTTGCTGCTCAAGGCGTGACCTGGGAGTTACCACCAGCGGTTCACAGCATTGTTCCTGCTGCTCCGGTTGCTCTCCTAGGAGAGGAATTCCTACACCACCACTTTCCCAGGGTACAGACACTTGCCAGCAGCTGACCCATAAGGAAATCGCCTCTCCCCTCTTCCTTCCCACATTCCTTCCTGAGCATTCCCCAGCCCAAGGTGTGGTCAGTCCTCAGAAGATCTGCTGGGCTTGATTGACAAGGAAACAAAACCTTCCTCTAGATAAGAAATATCACAGTACTATGGGAAATCTATTTGCTTCTGGGTGGAGCTCACCTGCGTGAGCGCTCTCTCTCTCTCAATTCTTTTAACTGCTGACTATGTAGTTTCTTATCATTTCTTTAGTATATGAGGGACAGGCAATCTTCAAACAATGAGTTTTGTTTGGGTAACTCTTTTTATGGCTAAGTCACAAGGAAGTAAAACACTTTGTCCTAGAGAGTTTGTGATAGTCTTTCTCAGGGTTATTAGACATTTTTCTTTAGCACTAAGAAAGAGCAGAGGCGCATTTTCATTTCTGAATTGTTTTCTTCAGCTGGGTGCCCCTTTAGAAGCTACTGGTACTGCAGAGATCTGGGAGTTCAGGAAAGGATGACACTTGTCATTTATTCTGGAGAGCCTTGTAATGTGGATAATATCCGAGGGGTGTGACAGAGTGTTGTGCAATGTGTTAGCTCAGGTAGGGTGAGAATTATGTCACTGACCCCTTGTCAATGTGGAGCAGGCAGAGAGCTTTCCTGGGACTCTGTCATTTGAGTTTGGTTACCAGTTGTGTGGCTATAAGCAAGTCTCTTTTCTGTCTCACTTTTCTTATTTGTAAAGTGAAAGGGTGGGACGTAATCTTCTCTAAGGCCCATTTTGAAGCTAACACCTACTCTGAAAAATCAAGCCTGCTCAATCAAGGGCCAGTTGCACCTTAGCAAGTATATTAGCCTCTTAAGTCTGTCATAACAAGGTACCATAAACTGAGTGGCTTAAAACAATAGAAATTTATTTTCTCACAGTTCTAGAGCCTAGAAGTTTGAAATCAAGGTGCCAGCAGGGCTAAGGTCTTCTGATGACTCTAGGGGAGAATCTCTCCTGGCTTCTTCTACCTTTTGGTGTTTTGGGATCCCTGGCAGCCGTTGTCTTGTACCTACATCACCCCAGTTGTATTACCATCTTCTCCCTGTGTGTCTTCACATGGTCTTCCCTCTGTGTGTGTATCTGTCTCTGTGTCTAAGTTTCTACTTTTTATAAGGACAGTCACATTGGATAGGGCCCACCATGATGACTTCATTTTAACTCGATTACTTGATTACTTACAAAGACCCTATTTACAAATAAGGTCACATTCTGAAGTACTGGGGGTTAGGACTTCAACATAGCTTCTTGGGGAGATATAATTCAGCTCATAACATTAAGCAAATAGCAAACGTCTCTGTGCTAGATATCTCCTCTTTGACTCTGGATGCATTTTCCATGTTGCTCTGTGTCCTGAGAGGCAGGCCTACATGGACTATACCATGGGGTCCCCCCTCCCCTGACCTCTGGCTTTCAGTTGGGTTTAGCAATGGCAAGAGATACGACGGAAGAGGAGAGTGGGGCAGAGTTGGGTGGGGGGTATTTATTTCTAGAGGGGTCCCCTCCAGGAGGACAGGAGTATCACTACAGGCTGGCTGTGTCCTCTGAAGGGACTTTATCCACACAGATTTCTTTGCCTTCGGGGACCCTTATGGGCTTCTTTGAAACTTCATGCTTTAGGTTAATAATTCTCTCCCTCCTTCCCTCCATTTTGGCTTCCCTATGGTCTACTCACACTTTAAAAATGTTCTTTTTATTAAACTCTGCTCATGTTACCCACTTTTAGTGGACCATCTATTTTCCACAAGAATCCTGACTCTCCATTCTTAATGACTGAATTATTTTTCTAGAGGTTCAAGGTGTTAGTTTGGCCCAGAGGAGTCTTGGCAGGGACAAATTGCCTTGTGATTTGGTGAAACTTGGCAGGCCTTGGGTAATCCCTAGTCCAGGAAACTTCCAGAAGTCCAGGTGTTTTATAAAGCCAAACTAGTGAGGCAGAGACTCAGGCTCGGTGAATATTTGGATGATGTAGGTTCAGACATATGTAGGTTCATGACCACTCTGGAACAGCCCTTCCCAGGTAGTTCCACATCCCTGAGGCAGACTGGCTTTTATCCAATGCATGAAAATGACCAAACTCACGTGGACATTCTCTGTCTGGTCCCTACCTCCCTGGGGACTTCACTGCATTTTTCCACTCAGTATTCAGATCTCTTTCAATAATTCAATGTCTTTCTTTTGAAAATTGTTTCATATTTTATAATTTCAAAGTCAGTTTTAGGTCTCCTTAGTCCTTGCTTATAAAAATGTTAGGGAAAGAATATCTGTGTCAGATATTCCATTAGATGTTCCATTTGATATTCCATTTTCCAAATGGAAAAAGGAGGCACATGTATGGAAGGGAGTGATGACAATCTCTAGAATGACGTATTTTTAGACTACCCTATGAAGCAGATATTGTTGTCCAAATTAACCAAATCGGGAGACTGAGTTTTTGAGCAGTTCAGTGAATTGTTCTGCTTACACAGCTAGTAAATTTATAAGTTTATAAGGGCTGGTAGTCAAAACCAGGTTTTTTCAAATTCCATTTTTTGCTTCTCAAAAAGTGTTTGCTTTTATTATAATGTTCATCAGCCTTTAAAAATGGACATCTGTATGATGTGGGCAAGAACTCAACGTTTCCCCTCTCCCACTGTCCAAGCTAGTAAGTACTTTGCCCTCAGCATTCTGAAGAATTCTTGCACGAAAGGGACAGAGAAAAGTACCCAAGAACATTGCAGAGCTGTTAAGCTTCCTTTCTTAAACGATTTCTCTGTGTCTGATTTCTAGGGTTCTTTCAAATACTATCTGCTACGCTTTAAGTCAGTCTGTTTTTTATTGGCCTTTCTTCAATGAAATTTCAATTTTACCTCTTCCAGTCTGGGCACCCTATAGTTGTTGTTTTCACTCTGTTTTGGACCTGGGGAAAAATCTACACCCACATCAATTTGCTAACAATATCTGTTGAAAGCCTATTACGCACTGGCTTAGCTGATCTCTGCTGTGGCCATGAAAATGGACACCGAGATTTAAGGGTGGGAATTACACCATAGATATGAAATGTCTCTTAAAATGGACAAGGGAGAGAAGAACTTAACTAGAAATCAAAGAAACACACTGAGTTGAACATTTGTAGCTTAAGTTTCTGGTTATACTTGGAGGATTCTGAGTTGATTTGCATTAGAATTCTTATTACTTCTTTTAAGGGAAAAAAACTCATTAAAAAGTAGAAAGGTTGGATATCAGATCGCTCCTTGCAAATCGTATTTGGCTTACTCCAGTGTGAAGGGATAGGAAATGCTTGAATTCTATTTTCTTTAAAGCCCACCTGGGATTAAGTAAGAAATGGAAAACATCCTACTAAATGCATCTGAATTGTTTTGGAACTCAAACGCTTGGAGAGGCACTTATGATATTTGAGAATGCCTAAGTTGGTTTCAGTTTTACTCTGGACATTTTTTAAGTACCTTATTACCATCACTGTTTTATTATTCTCGGCATAGAAGCAGCAGGTTTTTGTTTTTCAAGAGATGAAAGTGATATAAAGCAGAAGAAGAAACCTAGAGAGGGAAAGAATTACCAGCCCCCGAAACCCTTATTTCTGGTTCACTTTCAGGGTAAGAAGAGTGGAGCAACATAAACTCGTATCCATTATAGGAAAAGGTAGTATGAATGTACCTACTAGGCTGTATAGGAAGCAGATTTATTTGTATTTAGTCATTGTCTTACTCTTGCCACACTTATTTTCCTGAAAGCCACTTTCATTATGTTGCATTCCTGCTTAAGCATTTAACCTGGCTTCTCATCGTCCACTGAGTCAAGTCTGAGTTTTTCTCTCTGGACTTAACAACTGTGCAGAATAGTATCCAACCTGTTGTCCTGCTGCTGCATGAAGGATGGTGTCAGAAGAAAAGCCCAGAACTGCACAGGAGATGAGCGAGGCTATCCTGGAAAGGGTCAGGCTTCTTTACTTGATGTGTTCCCAAAGGTGGAAGTGGCGCTTGCAGACACAGTTTCTGGGGGATGCTGGCACCCCATACAGGTTATTGAGGCAGGGATCGAAGTCCAGCTTCTTGATCTCAGTAAAAGTGTGGGTACTTGGCTACAGGAGCATGGCAGAAACCCTGTTATTAATTCTGGAGCAGAAAGGCCAGAGAGCAACTAGCGGTAAGGCTTGGTATGCGATCCTTGAAGCTACTGCACAAGTGTTCCTGAGTATGAAATAAGAATAGTTCTAAAAGAAGACACATCCTGCAGCTGAAGGTAGGAATCACAGGGTTCCAGTGCTGGTAATCCAGAGGCAGGGGGTAGACCGTTCTCTTGTTAAAAAGACTTATTTTAAGTCTAATCTGTTTCTTTGGGCTGTAGGCTTGCTTGAGCATATGTGGTAGTTTGGAGGCAAGACTCAGGAGGGTTGCATTTTCATAAAGGACCCATTCGATATCTGGTGCATATGGCTTTCTCCAGTAGTATGGTGGGGGGAGTGGGTGATTATGAATATAATATGCGCTGTCACTCTAAATGTCTTCGACTCAACTTCCATGGATTTATGTCTGAGTGTTAGGTTCGGAGGAAGCTGCAAACAAAAACTGAAGGACTTGTTCTCTTGCAGAATAAAAAATGGCACTATTTTGGGACCAATGCACAGAATAATACAAAATTCAGAGGTTTTCTTAACTCCATTACCAGACACATCAAAGCTTTGCTACATTCAGGGGCTTTTTAGAGGAAATGCTGTTTGTTCTTTTCTCTTTGTTTCTTTCTTTATTTCTTTTCTTTCTTTTTTTCTTTCTTCTTTCTCTTTCTGTTTCATTCCTCTTTCTTTTTTATGGGACATCAGAGATTTTATCCAGAAAAGAGACAAGTAAAGCCCACTTAATGTAATTGTAATAAGTAGTAAGAGGCATTGTCACTGCACGTATTCTTCCATGATACTTATTTCATTTTTTTCTTCTAACTTTAAAAATCATGGGGTATTTACATTAGGTGATTTATGTTATGTAGCTATATTTGTTTATTCTTTATTTCCTTGAAGTATTATGTCTGAAAAAAAAATCAATTACCTTCCGACAAACTGCAACGGTTTGTTTATTAGATAATTTAATTCATGCTAACATGCTGACCTCATGTTATCAAATATAAAAGCTGTAGACCTTGTCATCTTGTCAATTCTTTCGAGGCATTACAAGAGGCATCCTTTCCCTTCCCTTGTATGTTTGTTATGGATGACGGGAATGATTAGTATATTAATCATATTTAATTACATAATTTGTGTATTATATGATTCAAAAAATATTGCTTTTTGTATGATTCCATCTAAGAAAGGCAAAGAGATGGGTCACCATTTTATAATTTGATTTTTTTCCCCTTCGACTGACTAAAATAGCAAGGTAAGATTATGAAAGTGTCCGAAGAATGAAATCAAAGGCTTCGAGAAAATAAGGGCACAGTTGATTAATGCACTCAATCATCAATGTACTGATTCCAATAGCCATTAGTTTGGGCTACCCTGCCATATATCTGAGATAAGCTTAATGGATAAGCCAAGAACCACAAGAGAGTAATCTATTCCATGAAAATATAAGGATCTTAAGGATTAGAAAAGAGTCTGAAAATTCTCTTGTTCCTGTAGGTAGTTTGTTCATGATGGGGATGCTCACCAAGTTAACCTGAATTCAGTTTAGTCAATGGTCAAACGGCACGAAGTTCTTCTGGAACTGGATCAACATTTATATGAGTCAAAGGTCAAGGGATTTTTACCTGGAGCCTCCTAAGAGAACAAAATCAGGAGGATGAGATGAAAAAAAGATATTGTAAATGTAAAATATTAGTGAAAGGCCTTGGATAGTGAAGTGCTAGAGTTGGGAGGATCTTTGAAATAGAATGACTAACCATTTGGTTTTCTAGACCTGGGAGTTTCTTGAGATTCAGGGCTTTTAGTGCCAAGGCCACCTGTGACACGTTGGTCACCTGTTGCTGAGATCATTCTGCCTAACTTTGTACTTTACACATGAAAAGACAAGGCTCAGGGGAAATGACTGTTGTTTTAGTTTGTTTGTGCTGCTGTGATGAAATACCTGAAACTCGTTAATTTATAACGAGCAGGAATTTATTTTCTCACAGTTCTGCAGACTGGGAAATCCAAGATCAAGGTGCCAGAAATTCAGTGCCTGGTGAAGGCTTGTGCTCTGTCAATTCAGTACCTGGTGAAGGCCTGTGGCTTCTTGCTCTGTCCTCACGTGTGGAAGAGATGGGAGGGCTGGGCAGCTCTCTAACACCTCTTTTTTAAGGGCCTTAATCCCATCCATGGGATAGAGCCCCCATGGTCTAATCATGTTCTAAAGGCCCCACCTCTTAATTCTATCACACTGGATATCAAGTTTCAACATATAAATTTTGAGGGACACATTCAGACCATAGCAACTGGCTAGTGGCAAAGTTAGGACTTCAATCCAAAACCAGTGTTTGTCCCACCACTTTTGGGGTAGATGCCCAGAAGATGGGGCTGAGGGTCTTGAACTAGAAAGGACAGATTAGGATGGAGTTAATAGTAGTGAAAAAGAGGAATACAGTAGCAATATTATAAGGAATTTTTAGAATCCTGAGAAAAATAACAACTTCCCTTCGAGTCTTTTCTCCCCTATAAATCATTGTGTTTTCAGTTTAAAATATTTACTAATTTCCTCTGAGATTTCTTTTTTTACTCTAAGGGTTAATTAGAAGTGTGTTCTTTAATTTCCAACTATTTGGACATTTTCCAATATATTTCTGTTATTGATTTCTAATCAACTCTCTTATGATTAAGAACATACTCTGGTTGCTGTGAGCTAGGCTGATGCCACGGCACTCGCACCAGGCAAGAGAGTGAGACTCTGTCTCAAAAAAAAAAAAAAAAATAGATCAGATTTTCCTTCTCTGTATTGATTTTCTGTCTACTTGTTTCATTATTTACTGAGAGAAGGGTGTTAAAATCTCCACCTGTAATTGCACCTTTGTCTGTTTTTCCTTTTAGTTCTGTGAATAGTGTTTCATGTATTTGGAAGCTCTGCTGCTTGCTGAATAGACATTAAGATTATTATTTCTTCTTGATAAATTGATATCATGAAATATCCCTCTTTATACCTGGAAGTATTCTTTGTTCTGAAGGTTACTTTTACTGATATTAATATAGCCATTTCAGCTTTCTTTATATTGATGTTTTCGTGGTATATTTTTTTCATCCTCTCATTTCTAAGCTATTTGTGCCTTTGTATCTAAAACGTACTTCTTGCAGACAACATCTATTTTGGGTCTTGCTTTTTGTCTTTTTTCAATTTGACAATTTTTGTTATTTAATTGGAATATTGGGCCTTTACTAGTTAGCACAATTATTGATATGATTGGGTTTATATCTACCATCTTACTATTTGTTTTCTGTGTCCCACCTGTTCTTTTCTATTTTTTTTATATCTTCTTTTGGCTTAACTGAACATTTTTTAAAGGATATTTATTTTATCCCACTATTAGCTTATTAGCAGTGTCTTTGTTTTATTTTTAATGGTTACTCTATAGGTTACAATATACATCTTTAACTTATCACAATCTATCTTCATATAGTATCACACCACTTACTACAACTTAATTTCATTTCTCTTCTCCCATTCATTGAGTTATGTTTTACTGTTGCATATGTTATGCCCCATCCTTGTTATTTATTTTGCTTTAAACATTTACTGCTCTTTTAAATATTTTAAATAGGTGAGAAAAAAAAGAAAAACATCGTTTATTTACATATTTACATTTCTAGTATTCTTTCATTTCTATAGACCTGAGTTTCTATCTGGCACCATTTCCTTTTGCTTCAAGAACTTCTTTTATTATTCCTTATAGTAAAGGTCTGCTGTTGACAAATTTTCTTAGCTTTAGTTTGTCTGAAAAAGTTTTAATTTTGCTTTTGTTTTAAAAGATATTTTCATGCTATATAGAATTTCAAGTTGACAGATTGTTTTTCTCCCAATTCCATTGTATTCTGATTGCATTGTTTTGGATGATAAATATACTATAAATCTTATCTTTCTTTTTCTGAATAATACATATTTTTTCTCTGAATACTTTAAAAATTTTCTTTTTATCTCTATTTTTAGCAGTATTATTATGTTGTGCATTGATCTGTGGATGTACATTTGTATTTGTGTATATGTGCAAGTGTGTGTTTATTCTGTTTGGATTTTATTGAGCTCCTTGGATTTATGAGTTATTAGTTGTCATCAAATTTGGTAAATTTTGGCTATAATTTCTTCAAATATTTTTACTTATTTTTTGGTCCCTCCCCACATACATACAGTTTTTCTCCTGAAACTTCAATTACTTGTATGTCAGACCACTTGGTGTTATCATATTGGTCATGAAGTCTCTGTTCAGTTTTCGTTTTTCTTTTAGTAGTTTTTTTCTCTGTATGCTTAATTTTGAATAGATCTTATTACTGTGTCCTCAAGTTTATTGATATATTCTGGTATCTTCTTCCACAGAATCTAATGTATTGTTAAATACCATTTAGTGTAATTTTAATCTCAAAAAGTTACATTTTATTCATCTTTACATCACCTTTTTTACATCATGTTCATGGTTTCCTTAACATATTTTAATATTTGTAATATATTTATAATAGTTTTTTAAATGTGCTCTCCTGTGAATTTTACCATATTTGTCATTTCTGGGTCTGTTTCTTTTGATTGATTTTTCTCCTGGTTATGGACTACATTTTCCTGCTTCTTCATATTTTAGTATTTTTCACTGATTGACAGACATCTCTGCTTTTTTTCACCTCTTAAATATTAGTCTTTTTAGCTGTCAGGGTTCTGTTCTTGTCACATTGCTCCTCTATGTAATGTTTCTATACACCTATAAAGTACTAAATATGTATTTGGTTAATTAGACAATAAACAAATAGATACTTCTATTTGTTTCTAAGGTCTTTTTGCCACACATATGCTAACTCAAAAGTCTGTATCCTCTTGATTATCTGAACTTACATATACATCAACATACTAGATCTCCAGTTATATGTTACCTAGACATTTATAATGCAATATGCAAAATGAACCCATCTTCAGTGTTCTCTACCTCATTGGTTAGACCTACCAATTCCCTCAAATTAGAAACTAACTGCATTTCTTTTTGTCCTGCTCCCTTACCGGCTCCAATGCAATCTATCACAAAATTCTAACAATGCTTTCTTCTAAGATACCTTCATTTTTCTCTCCATCCCTATTGTTAACACCATTACACCATGCCATGGCCAGACATTCCAGGACCGGGGCTAATGCTTGAAACACAGCAGACCCTCAATAAATATCTGTGGGATGAACACTAGTGAGAGAGAAAGGTTTTGGTTAGCCTTCATCCTATAAATCCTGAAGACTGTAAACCTGGCAGCATTGGAGGCTGGGTGGTTTCTTCTGGGAATTTTATTGCTGGCTTGATCTGTGATCTTTTGTATTTATGGGCTGTGGAGCAAGAGAGATACAGAAGGGGATGAGCCCGTCGGTATGCTTATTTGCCCTGGTAAAATCACATTTCTGCCCATTCAACTGCATAAGAATTTCTGAAATGCATTCACTGATTTTAGTTCAGACTACCACATTGTTTGTCTGGATGCCTGAGCGGCCTCTCCCTAACTGACTTCTTTTGCTAAAGTTCTTTATTAGGTTCCACAACTCTTAGACAAAAGTTCAAACTCTTTAATGCAGCTTATGATGATGCATTTTATAATCTGGCTGTTGCTTGCTTCTCGAACCTTGTGGTTCACCATGCTGTCCTGGACCTCGTGGGCTCCTGCTTAGATGGAATGTCTTTTGGCTCATCCAATTTGCTTCCTTTTGCTTACTTCTGGGTCTTTGGATTTGCTTGGGCTTGGGACACTCTTCCTTTTTACCCTCATTTTCATTTTCAGGTTAACTCTTAACTCATCATTCAGGTCATAGCTTAGGTGTTACTTGGTCCAGAAATCCTTCCTCGATGTCCAAATCTAGGTTAGGAATCTTTTAGCAATCCCTCTCTACCAATTTCTTTACCTATACACTCCTGTAGCACCCCTATCCTTCCCTCATATGTAAGTATCACACCATCAGAATTGCCTTTCTTATTATCTGTGTAACCCACTAAACTAAATCCTGAGAAGGCAGAAGCCATGTCAATTGTACCCCTTGTTGTATAGCTAGTATCTAGTACAGGAATTTGCACAAATTCATGCTGAATATTTAGACTGAATGAATGAATGCATGAATATAAAGTAATTGTATATTATTCATTGGATTTCATCTTGCCATGCTGTTAAGAAATTACAGGAGCAAGACAACTAGAATTCTGGAGTTTTTTTTTTTTTATATATAAAAACACTGTTATTAATAGTTACACATAAGACTGCTCCTGACAGTCTGGTGTTTGCTGTTATTTTTCAAGTGTACAACGAAGCACTTGGGTTTTATGATTTCTCAGTCCCTTCCAGCCCCAACAGTCTGTCTGATTGTCTGAGTTCCCAAAAGCAGAAATGCTTTTCTCAAAATAAGTCACTAATAAGGGAAATTTGGTGACTGACAGAGCTAAGGTAGATAACCTCATTTCTACTTCTGTAAGGAGGCAAGTCCCCTCTGTGCCAAAGTAGGTGGGTGCCTGTAAGTCACTGGCAATGACCTGATATGCCAGGAATAGTTTTGTGGAACCGTAATGGAATTTGCGTCTGTTTCTATGACAAGAGCGTGGGCTCAGGAAGATAAGCTCTTAAGTATTGTTGTCAAGTGTTTTATGTTCTTGTGAGGTATAGGGGTAAAATTTATTAATGACTCAGCAAGGCTGCCCTATTTTTAGGCCTAAAGGTAAGCTTGCAACACTTCAGAGAGTGGGAGACAGGGAGGAAGTGTTACCAGCTTAACTGAGTCTTGTTTTATTTATAAATACTGTGTTGATTAATTTTAAATTGACCATCTTTAATTTGGGGCCTAAAATAGATGAGACCTCCTTCTTAGTTCCCTCATTTGAGTCAAAAGGGACCAAAATAAGAATTTTTATATATATATATATATATTTTTTATATATTTATATTTATATATGTGTGTGTGTATATATATACATATATACACATATATACACATATATATATGTGTGTATATATACACACACACACACACACACACACACACACACACACACACACCAAATAGTGGGTATGCCATGTTTGGGGCTTTATAAGTGTATTGGATATTAATGAAATATGTAGAAAAATATATCTTTCCTTCCTTGCAAATAAATCAAAGCCTCAGGGATCGGTCTTTTAAGAATCTTTTTTTTTCCTCTTATTTCTCATATAGAGAAATAACTGTAGCTTGACCAGAGATCTCTCATGTGTGACACTGGTCACAAGAAGATCCAGGCTTGGAAATGGGTTGCTCAGACTGAGTGAATCGCTGCCACTCATGTAAATTGAGGAACTTGAGTTTCATGACCTCTGACACTCTGAGTCTGGAAGGTGTGTGAGAATAAAAGCTCATCCTTAAATAAATTCTAATGATGCAAGTTTGGTGACTGGGCCAACCACACGCAAACTTTCTTCCCGATTCTTACTTAATGTTGAGTCAGTAGTATTAATTGTGACAGAAAAATGACAAATATGTTATTACTGGCACATTATATTTAGGTAAAAAGAGTTTGGTCAAAAGAAAAGTAGACATAGAGTCTAGATAAGAACTGGACTCTGCCTCAAGTTGTGTGACTTTGGGTAAATCACTTAAAATATTCAAACACCACATGTACTCTCTAATAAATTAGGACTAACTGATGGGCACATATGGGCACAGAGGGAAGTAAAAGTCATTGGAAATCAAGCGGGGGGAGAGAAGAGGAGGGAGGGACAAAACCTACCCAAAGGTGAAAATGAACACTATTTGGGTGATGGGCACACGAATAGCCCTGTCTCAAGCATTACAAAAGCTATCCACGTAACAAAAACATTGGTATCCCCTTAATATTTGGAAATGAAAAAATATTTGAGCCTCAATATTTTCATCTTTTAAATGGGGCTCGTTTGAACAAGGTACAGCACAGAGGTCAGGAAAATATGGCACGTAGGGTTTTTGGAATTATTGACAGATTAAGAAAGTTGGCGGGGGGGTTGTTGAAGCGAGTGTCATGGTTAAATTCTGTTAACAAATTGTCCCCCCAAATTCACACAGATGGACACACAAGCTTCCTAATGATGCTCAGATTCTGCTTCTCCTGGACTTTCTCTAAAGCTTTGTCGCACTTTACCACCATGCAGGTGGCAATGGATACCTTTGTATTAATAGCACTGTTTCTTTTTAACATATACAGCACCATGTGGGAAGAAGAACTAAGACTTATTGTGCACACACTCAAGGCTGGACAAAAGGTCAGTACTATATGTGAATTTCCTTGCTTAATCCTCGAATCAATGTTAGGAGGCAGGCATTTCTATACCCCCAGCTGAGAGAATAGCTATGGGGGAAAGAAAGGCGGAAAGTTCAGCTCTTGCTGGGAGACAAGTTTCAGTCTTAAGAAGTTGACACAGTAAGAGAGAGAGAAAATTGGATCTCATAAGTTTGCTGTGGTTGGATGGTAAACATTTGCCTCAGTTTGGGGGAAAGATTATGGACAGGGCCACCATGTACAAGTGTGCAGGTGTTTCACAGCACGAGGGTGCCACAGTTTCACGGGGGCACAAGTAGGGGTGGAATTCAGCCCATGCTCTCCTCCCCAGCTGCATGCCCTGGCAAGGGGTTGGAACTGCCTACAGAGAGGGTCACACTTTTGTAATGCCCACCAAGTCACTACTCTGATTATGAGTGACAGAGGCAGCTTTTCACGTGTTTAACAATCACTGAATTATTTTTTGACTACCAAAGGAATATTTCTTTATATTTGAAATCTTTTTAACTGGGACATGACTCATGTTGACTCATCGGGGTCCATATTGCCTAGGACATGATATGCCACATTAATATTTAACTCCAGGTCTTCTTTAGTTTTAGAAATGTTTTCTTGAATTTTGTTCTTATAAATACGTGCTGTTTAATTATTTCTAGATTTCTTCTTTGGGGACTTCAATTATGTATGTAATCCCCTTTATGCTCCTTGTCATTTTCCCTAAAATTAAAAGAAAATCATAACTTCCTTTTTATTTTCTTTTCTCACATCAATTATCTACTTCCACATTGTGTTTTTAATATTACCCATTTTTTCTTTGTTTCTTCCAATTTTGTCTTCATTTATGCATTTTGTTTCTTTTTTTTACGAGCTATTCAGTTCACAGTTTTGTCCCATTTTGTGTCAGCATTTCATCCTTGAACACTTATATTTCTCCTTTGTCTCCTTTTTATGATAGGAACAATTCATTCTTTAATTTTGGGGGGCTAGTCATGATGGGATATTTTGTTCCAATTTTTATCTGTTTGAAGGCCATTTTTTTCTGCTGGCTTTTCTTTTTTGACTTTTATATATTTCTTTCTACATTTTTTTCTTGTAGAATTTTTATATAGATATTTTTCTGGTCTTTTACGTTCAGTATTCATCTTTGAAGGAAGTAAAATTTTCCTGGATCGGGTATTGACAGAAAATATCCAAGGAACCAGTGTAGTGTTCTAGGCTAACTGGAATTTTCTTATGATCCTTGGATTTGAAGGGAGCTCAGATAGCATTTACTGCTCCCTAGCTTGGGGATTGTTTACAATGTAAGGTGTCTCTTCACTTTGTTGCTGTGGAGACAGCTTCCTGAAAATATAGCTTGACTGCATGATTGTTTTTTTTAGCTCCACCCTTATTTACCTTTTCCCCCAGTGTGGGTACCAGTGTCCAGCTGTTGCAAACAAAGGATTTAGCAACTGTGACTCAGGTTACCTTCCTCCCTCTCAAGAAACTATCTTTGCTGTGTTTTTTTTTTTTTTTTTTTCTCCTCAGATCTACTGCTGTGAGTTCCTCTCTCTGATTCTTTCTAGCGTGTTCCCATTGTATGAACAACCCCTAGTTCTACTCTGTAGTTTGGCACTTTAGCTATTTTCCATTTTTACCAAAAATAAAGTTTGCATTTTGAGTTTTGATTTTTATTCTTAGGAAGGGAAGAAAGAAATATCCGCTTTACACCACTATCTTTAAATTGGGACTCTTCCACATTACTCTTTAGAATATTTTGTAATTTTTTAACTTTAAAAAAAAAACAAAACCCTAAGGTATGAGTCTTTATATTTCAATCTTACTGATTATTTTACTTTGGTCAAACCCAAGATTTCCCATTGCTTAATAGATACTACTTAATAGAAATTCTACCAATACCCCTAATTTAATAATATTTCAAATTAATTAATGAAATTAATTCATCCTCTTTTTTTCACAGATTTTTTTTTCTAGAATTATTAAACTTCCTCTTAGTAGTCTTCAAGTATTACCATTGTGCTTTGCTTATATATAAGTAGTTAGCATCTTCTGTAGCAACTAAGACATTTATTGAACCCCACTATACACAGGTAGTGTGCTAGGTGCTGGATAGTAATGGCTTTGGACTTGGGTTAAATGTACCTCTGCCTTGAGCCCTTAAGCTTTTGAGGAACTTACCATGTCATAAATCCACATTCAAAATTATTAAAAAACTCACAGGCACCTTTCTCGCCTAGGAACCAGAGCTCAGTACCTACACGGATATTCTTATGGCCCAAGGAAATGCTTCTCCACATCTCTTGCCCTATTACCTTGAAAGAAAAAGTGGCAGCTCCAAATGCCATGAAGACTGGTTGATTGTGCCACTGCCGATGTTGAATTTGGACACCTCTTTGGAGTATGAGGAGGATTTAAGCAGTGGGAGACTTAAGGAAAAAAAATACAAATTATTTTTAACTTGTCATATTCTTTCTCTCAGAAAGCATGAATGCAATGAATTCTCTTTAATAACATAGCCAAATATCATTTCCCAGTAGTGCTGAGCATTTATTTTTTTGCTTCTCATTCTTTACAATTCATGGTGCAGGAGGTACCCTTAAATTGGCATGTTATTTATTACTGTTGCACATGGAGAATAAGGAGCATTTTGCAATATTAAATAATTCATAGAACTCTTAAATAAATATACTTACAGGTCTAGGTGTAACACAATGGAGTCAATTCTTTAATATAAGCAACTGAATTTCAAATGGTTTTATTTTTATAAAAGTATTTTATAAGAATAAGTTACATTTTTCAAAATGAAGTGAAAATATTTAGCTTTATTAAAATAATTATAATTTTAAATTTTTATTATGAATTATCATTTATGTTTTACCTTATAATTTTGATAATTTTGAATATTTTAGAAGAACAATATTTTTGCAAATGTGTATGAAAAATAACCTTCACTTATTTATATTTACTTTCTTATGCAATTTTGACCAAAATACATTCAAATTTTAAAAACTATATTATACTAACATTTTTAATCTTTTAGATTATTGATGTTAATGGAACACAAATTGTGTACAACATCTTAATCAAGCAGCATAGCATAGTGATCGTATTGAAATAGAGGTGGGAAAAATAAATTTATTGAAAAAAAATACGGTAGTAGTTTATGACTCAGGCATACTTTTACTTTATCTCTTATCCAAACATTGCTGATCCATGAATGGAGTGCTCAGATATTTATAATAATAATACTATAGTTGTGTTTTTAAATTTTGCCAACTTTTAGTAATATCAAAACATAACTTTTATGTATTTTCAATTTTGTTATTTTATGATAAATTTGTCAAGGTAAGAGGATAGAACATCTATTAAATTATCATTTGCAAGTCTAATTTGTTAACTTTTCTATGTTTAAACATACAACGTGTGGGCTTTCAGCTGTAGTCTTGCCCCATGCCCTGCAAATGAACATAAAGGCACAGGCTTCGTCCCTGCAGAGCACGTCCTTTAGCTACCTTCTCAACTTCTTTCTCAGAGTCTCCTACAAGCCTCATTTTCATCTCTATTCACACTATGCTCACTGAATTCCCCTTTTAAAGGGTCTCTAATTCCAGTAGAGTTACCATGCTTTATTAATATTTGAAATCTTTACAGTGTCTTATATATAATGAGAACTTAATAAACAATTGTGAATTGAACTGAATTGAGTTGAAAGAAAAAATTAATGGGAAAAAGAAAGAAGGAGGTATCCTTCTAAGAGAAGGTCATTTGTACGCTAGTACATCTGTGAAAATTGCCTTAGAAATCATTTTACATAATTTCCTGAAATATAAAGTAGCAGGATCAAGTTTTACATTCATATGCCTCTTCTTAAAACAAGAAAAGATTTAACAACTACAAAAAAAGTTGTGTCAATATAGGAAGTCTTATTTGTTTTATGTGTCTTTAGGACAGATTTGGAAAGAATTCTCATTCTTAGGTGCTTTGGTTCACAACTGAAAATCTAATCAGTATCTTGCTTCCTGGCTATAGGATCACTTAAATGATTTTTTAAAAAGCTGTATGTAGCTTTACTTTCACAATAAGAACCAAGCTTTCTCTCCTACATGCCTGTCATTAAATATAATAAATGTACTGGGAAAAGCCAGAGGAACCTTGAGAAAATAGAGCAGCTGTCATTTCCATGGATGGGAAGACAAAATGCTGCCTAGTTAGTGAACAGAGTTGTGAAAAATCCTTTTGTGAGGGATTCTATTTTCTGCTGAATATATATTTGTAACATTAGTTTGGAAAATGCTGTGTGAAAAAGAAAGCTTTGAAACGATTACAGACTGTCCTCCATTGCTCAGAAGATATGAAGAAAATGTTATTTTTCCATCTCTTAAGATGAGCATAAATTCTTTTTTTATTACTTTCTTCACTACATGACTGAAGGTCAAAGATTAACTCAATAATATTGTGAAATATTATAGGTTAAGGCTGAAGAAAAATTGCTATTACATCTTTAAGAAAATTATTATTTGAATGTAAATTTTAGGGGAATAAAATATAAAAACTGAGAGTAATTCTTTAAAATAAAATGTAAGACAGCTATTGTTGTTCAAGGAGGATAGCAGATTAAAAATATGGCTATTTGCTCTAATTTTTTTAAGTTGTATCTAGAACAATCTATATTATTCAAAAAGAAAGTAAAAATAACTAAGTTTGATGAAGTGACTTTTTATTTCATTTGCTGCTTTGTATAGCATTTACTTTTCTAATCCATGCTTACAGATATATTTCTAGCTAATGAAGAGCAAAAATGCTGCTAAGGGTAACCAACTAGAATTTGATAACTGACAAGTAACTATAAGTAGATACCTTAATTATATACTACTTGAAAAGGCCACGAGGGGGGACCGGGTGGTGGAAGACCAAGATTCTGCGTTTTGATTTGGACTTCTGTGTGCGCATGTGTGTGTGCGTGTGTGTGTGTGTGTGTGTGTGTGTGTGTGTTTCAGTTGAAAAGATTTTCCCTAATTAGTAGAATTACCACAGATATGTACAACAGAAACTACAGAGTTCTCATCTATTCCCTTTTTTAACCCTTTTGTCTCAGAGTTTCAGGAAGAGGAATTGAGAGTTGGTCAGTGAACTGAAAAAAATATGAATATACCTGAGTAGAGTTCTTGCCTGGTCCAAAGAAGAAGAGGAAAGATTTCATACAAGGAATAAATGAGCTGGCAGCTTAGATAATGTACCGGGAAGAACTTTTAGTTGAAAGTCCCACAACTGATTATTCAACAGCTGGAGACTTCTGCCTCCAAATTAATTCTGGTTTAAGTGATCCCTCTTAGCAATAGTCATAAACTAGAAAGGGAAAAAACAATTATCTTTTAAAACTTAGAGGTTTCACATGTTGTTTTTCCCCAAATATTTGTTTTACTCTATAAAATTATCTACTTTGATGGAATATACTATTTTTAAAGCAATTTATTCTTAATAGAATTCTTAAAATTCATGCATAACCATTTTTTTTCCAATTCTCAATCACCATGGAAAATAAAGGCCCAACTTATAATCACAGGATTATTTTATATCAGCTCCTAAAATAATTACCTCGATCCCTATCCCCTCTTCCTCAGCTTCAGTGGCTGGTTTCTATTCTCCTCTTGTATGATCAGTAGGGAAAGAAACAACCCCAGGTCATTTCTCATCCTGAACCCAAATGAGCCAGGGTTTCCACAGAGATTGTGTCCAGCTTCAGCTTTCAGTGATTTTTGATCCAATTTTGGTTCTTGCTAACTCTACTTCTAGCCTAGAATTGTTAAAGACCTCCTCTGGAATTTGCTTCTGACATCATACCCTTTGGTGACCTGCTAAAGTTAATCTAAAATTCCCAAGGAGTGTTTATAGTTTGGGCTTCACAAATACCCATACCAAACTCCGTTATAAAAATCTTGTATGTACTTATCTAAAGAAACAGATATCTAAATTTATCAGACAAAACCTGTGTCGAACAGCTAGGATCTGTGAGTCCTTGAAATACTGAAGAGGCAGTAATAAGACAAAAGTTAAGCTCGGGGTATTTATTTGAAAAGTTGAATCACAGTATCTCTTTGCAGGTGAAAACTTTCCCTTAATTTATTCAATGCATTCGTAAATATTGTGTACCCACTCTGTGATATGCATTGTGTCAGATATTGAATTTATGGCTGTAAATAAAACAGAATCCTTGCCTACATGAAAATTTACCTTCTAATGGGTGGAGCAGACAGTCCACAACTTTTTGTGTCCTTACTTGGTGATGCTGTTTAGCAGATATGAAGAGCCTATGCCACTAAGGCGGGGGGGGGGGGGGCGGTTGGGGAGGCGAACTTAAAATAATTGAGGCTAGTTTTATTTTTTAAACGTTGCTGTCCCTGGTGTTCACTAGCCTCCCATCCCAATCTGGCAACTCAGAAAATATCTTAATCTTCCACTTACGTTCTTTTGAATATAGTCTATGATAAAACTTTTCTGTATTTTGGTCATTCAAAAATACGTAATTTATCAATTAAAGAAGTATCTCAAACCTCAAGAGTCCTCCTGATCTAGTCTTTTGTTAAATCCTTTCTTCATTTTTCATGAGGTAGAGTCCTCCAGTAGTCAGCAAAATCTCATTGACTGAAAAGCAGTATTGAACTGTTATTTGGAAGATTCGAAAGAATTAGGAGGGCGAAATACCCGAAGGGCACTCGTAGAGCATATGTAAACTGATTAACAGACATTTCAACCGGTAGAATGACAGAGAAAATAGCATTTTAGGGCATTATAAGAGAAAATCAAAGTTCTTACATAAGCTCCTTCCATTTCTTTTTACAGAAATTTTTGTATTTTTCTATAAACCTATTTACATCCTAGCAGAAAAAACAAATATTTTTATCTAAGCTCCTAAAGTCAATATGGGCTTAGCTACACCTGCTGACTTGGTTCTTTCATAAATTTATGATAAAAGTTCAACATATTTTCTGTAGCTGGGCTTCTCTTTTGCTATGCATGACAGGAGGAAGATTCACTCTTTGAAGAGTACATCTCCCACTGATTGGTTCTCTTGCTGTGCGCTGTTGACTGCTCTGAAGTTGACCTCATGGTTAGCAATGTATTCTGAGGCAAATGAATCACTTCATCAGCAACAGTCATGCCACTGTGAAATCTCTGTGGTGGTTTCCCTGGCCATCTCTACCAATTACAAATACCAGAGATGCTACTCTGCTGACTTCAGTCCTCACATCCAAATAAGGAGAGCTAAAAGCTGGGCAGAGCTTCTGTGCATTTTATGCAAAGGGCGTGGGAAGGCTCTGCAGGAACTGGTCCACATGCGCATTTTCAGAGAGGTCCCTTCCTTTTCTTTTCCTCTCTTTTGTATCCTGTGCACTCGTCAAATAGAGAATGGACAGAGTGGATCCAGTCTCATCTATCTCTCCATCTTGAAGACCCACTAACATTCTCTTAGGATCTAAGTTAGTAACATAAACCTGGTGCACTGATTTCCATCACAACAGGTCTCATTTTTTTCTTAATACCCAAAGGAATAAGAGAAACCCCATTAGTCAGAAAAATCCTCACCCTTGAAGAATCGCTGCCATAGGCCATGGAACTCCTTGAGAGTTGGCATTATGTTATTACTTGTTATAAAATGGTGCTTGGCACTTAGGTGTAGCTTAATAAGTATTTGTTGATTTAATGAATAAGTGAGAAATACTTGTTTTGCTATAGTTTTAAATGAGTGCAGCTATACAAAACTTACCAGATAGAAGCTAAAAGAACATAGTTGGCCTGCCATTCACATGGCTGGTGTTGGTTTGGGATTCTGTGTTACCTAAAGGATAGTCTGCTGAAGGAAATCTTCCCAGCAGGACCAGGCTGCCCTTGTGACTGAGATCATCCTTCTGTGCCTAGATATTTTATATTCCCAAGAACAGTATTTCCTTTGCTTGTCTATGTTATGAAGCTCACCATTCCTGTCTCCAAACTGCTGTAAATGTTTTCAAAAGCATAGTTTGGAACGGCCCCAAAGAGAGCCAGGTCTACTTTGCATTTGTTTGGAATTCTCAATATCCATTTTCCAAGATAGATAGGAGATTCACAAATTTTCTCTCCCTGAAAATTCCACTATTTCTTCCTTGAAGGGTTGTATCAGGTCTAGCCCTAAGAAACTGGAGAAGTTTGTGAAGAACAGCTTGAGGAAAAGGGTGAGAATTGCCTTCCAATGCAGAAGTGTATGAAGCAATCTACACTTTTGAGTCACAGGGTGCCTTATGCCAAAATTCAACAGCCACACTGAACATCTGTCAGCTGCATATGGGTTACACCTTTTCCAAAGCAATCTATTGCTTCCCCTAAATTGACTTCAGAAGTGACACAGAGTTCTGTTATTTCACATTTTAACTTCCTTTCTGCCTTGTTTTGTATCTAACTTTGAGCTCTGTACCCTAGAGCTAACATGTTAGTGCTATTATAAACCCAGTAACTACAGAAATAATTGGAGAGACCCACCTTAGTGATAGTCCTTTCACAACGTGTGGTGTTGCTGCTCCATCAAAGGGGTCCCAGCAGGTAGAAGTGTGAGTGGACTCAGTGCATGGCATGTAGCATGCTGTGGGTCTTCATTCCTCTGCAGCTTTGGTATTGAAGTCTGAAGCATTGGGAATCTGTGTATCATTGTAAAATCAAGGACTATAAAGGCCATTTAAAAATCTGTAATCTCTTTGTCAGTAAAGGAAATGACTTTCAAGAAGTAGATCAATTCAACATTTGATTTGGCATGAATTTTCTGGTGTGTGTGTGTGTGTGTGTAGACAATGGTGTTTTTTAGCTGGCTCTTAGAAAAAGCAGAAATTCATAGCATCACATTTTGCTTTCCTGTTCAAGATTCATGCCCTCAAACATTTGTCATCTGTGACCAAGATTTGCTCTCTTATACTCTAGGTTAAACATCATTTGGAGGCAAATGTTTGCTTATTCTTTTACTAGGAAGGTATTATGTGATTTCTTGTCCACTCAGAAAAGCAGTGGTCAAAGCATGAAATTGAATTCTTGACCCTATTTTTCTCTTTTACTCTTGTAAGACATACTGATGCTTCTTGGAGGCAGATTTCATTTCTGTGTCCTATGTATTAGCATAATAGCCTTTCCTTCTTATTTGGGGGGAACTATTTCTCAGGCTAATGTTTAAAAGCACAACAAACAGCAGAGCTGGTTATAATCCAGTCATTCCAATATTGTAGCCGTAAACAATTATAGGTTTGCTCTTGCTCCCATTCTCTTTCTCAAATGTATTGATCACTCTCTCTGTGCTAGGTATTAGCCTACGAGCCCTGCATTAATAAATGCATTTAATCCTCACAGTACTGCTTTGAGGTATGTGCTCTAAATTTTCTCATAACAAATAAGAAAACTGAAGCATTTAAAAGTTAAAAAAAACCACCGTTATTCAGTAGCTAGTAATGATACCACTCAGGGAGTCAGACTCCAGAAACCATACTCTTAACCAGCCACTGTAGAGCTTATTGTATATGGAAAGTCTTTTATCAGACATGTGATTTGCAAATATCGTCTCCTAGCCTATGGCTTGTGTTTTCATTCCCCTATCAGAATCTTTCAAAGAGTAACAGTTTTCAATTTTGATAAAGTCCAAATTATAAATTGTTTCCTTTTTATGGATTTTGTTTTTGGTGTTATATCTAATACATCTTTGATTAACTCAGTGTAACAAAGGTTTTCTCCTGGAAAGTTGCATGTTTTAGGTTTTAAAATTAGATCTATGATCTATTTTGTGTTAATTGTTTATACAATTAGAAGTATTCATTAAATTTTTTTTTTCATATGAACATCCAATTGCTTATTTAAGCACTATTTATTGAAAAGAATGTTTACTCTACAGTGAATTGCCTTTGCACCTTGATCAAAAATCATTTGTCCATGTATATGAGTGAGCATATTTCTGTACTCTGTTCTCTTCCATTGATCTATTTGGCCATTTTGTTATCACACATTTTGTTGCCGCACTGTCTTTTTTACTGTAGTTTTACAAATTTTAAAATCAGGAAGTTTTAGTTCTCCAACTTTGTTCTTTTTCAGAGTTGGTTTGGCTATTCTATATCCTTTGCATTTCCATGTGAATATTAGAATAAGCGTATCAGTTTCTACAGAGATTGCTGCTAAGATTTCATTGACTCTAGATATTTGAGAAGATTTGACATTTGAACAATACTGAGTCCTTTAAGTTATGAATAAGATATATGTCTCCATTTATTTAGGCCTTTTAAAATTTCTCAGTGATGTTTTGAGGTTTTTAGTGTGTAGATCTTGCACATCTTTTGTCCAGTTTATCCCTAAATATTTCATTTACTTGATGATACTATAAATGGTTTTGTTTTTTAATTTAAATATCTTAATGTTGCTGGCATATAGAATGGATTTTTATATTGATCTTCTATCCTTTCACCTTCCTAAAAATAATTCCCTTGTTAGTTACAGTAGATTTTTGTAGATTCCATTGGATTTTCTGCAAAGATGAGCATGTCGTATACAAATAAAGAGAGGTTCCTTTTTCCTTTCCAATCTAGATACCTTTCATTTCTTGTGCTTGACTTATTGCAAGAGCTAGAATGGAATTTCTATTTCCTATTAAGTGCAGTCATCCTGTCCTATTCTTGGTATTAGGGGGAAAGCATTCAGTCTTTCTTCATAAGGTATGCTATTAGGTGTGTGGTTTCTTTTTTTTTTTAATAAATGTATGCCTTTTATCAGGTCGGGAAAGTTAATCTGAAGAAATTTCTCCATTTCATATAAGTTTTTGAATTTATTGGTATAAAGTTATTCATAATATTTCCTTTTCATCCTTGTAATATCTGTAGTAATATTGCCTTTCTCATTTCTGAAATTAAAAATTGTGTCTTCTCTTTTTATTTCTGATCATTCTGGCTAGAGGTTTATAAATTTAATTAATTTTTTTCAAAGAACCAACTTTTGATTTCATTTGAATTTTTCTATTGGTTTTCCTGTATGATAGAAAACTTTTATGTGTTTTTTTTTCAAGAGAATTAAATCATTTATTGATTACACATGATAATGGTTGATACACAAGCTTCATTCCCATCTATAATTTTATCTGGTACCATCATTCAATTTAGATATATTGCATAGGATATGCCAACAATCATCTTTATAACCAATAATTCCATGATTTTCCTTGGATGAACCCTTTTAATGGTGAACTTCAGATCACAACAGTAACCGTAAGTTCAACTACACCAAGGTATCTGAAGACAATGGCTTCTCCACCCAAGCAGGTCGTAAATGAATTTCAAATAGAACTTGGCATCACTCTGAAGAAATTCTATCTTCACACTTTTGGGGAAGTTTACCAAAATGGCTTCAGAGTAGACTAACTTTACACAGCACATTAAAAAAAGAAAAAAAGACACATTTATTCAGCGTCATGATCAGACTATTACATTTAGCAATCAACAGCATGGGTGCAAAAAAAAAAAAAAATCTACATTAAAACCCTTTGTTGGAATGCTTTACACTTTCCACAGAACAGAAACTAAAATAACCTGTTATACAATTAGTCACAAATACAGTCCTCGAGTTTTTTGCCCATACACATGAGCATTGTCTAAAACATGTCTTCTTTGTAGCAGCTAGGCCCTGCCACCACTGTGCTTGACTGAGTTCACAAATCTGTTGTAACCTGTAGCTTCCCTGTCACTTCTCTGGCTCTCCTCTCCTGCTAAGCTTTGTTTCCTGTTGAACAATATGGAATAAAGTTGTTAATCTAAACATATTAAGACTCATGGCTACAATCCAACAGCAAGTTTTGTTCCCACAAATTTTGCTGATCTGAATATTAACTTAATATCCACAATTTTACTACAATTACAACGTTAACTATGTTGCACTGCTCAGCTACATTAGGGTTACTGGGTTCATCAGCAATTCAAGAAATCAAGTCACACACAAAAAGGTGCTCACTTACCTGGGAATAATTAAAACCTTCTGCCGCTGCCATAGCTACTGCTGCTACTGGAACCACGATAGCCACCTTGGTTTTGTGGTTTGGCCTCCACCACCATAGGGGCCAGAGCTTCTGCCTCCAGAGTTTTCTCCTTTCATGGGTCCAAAATTTGAAGACTGATTGTTGTAATTGCCAAAATCATTGTAGCTTCCACCATCTTCAAAATTGCTTCCATCATTACCGCATCCATTGTAGCCATCCCCACTGCCACCATATCCACCACCACATCTACTACCATCACGGCTGCCACCAAAGCCACCTTGACCACTAAAGTTTCCTCCATGACCAAAGTTGTCATTCCCATTGAAACCACCTCCATGACCAGAACTACTTTGACCTCTTTGGCTGGATGAAGCACCAGCCATCTCTTGCTTAGACGGGGCTTGCCTTACTTCACAGTTGTGGCCGTTCACTGTATGGTATTTCTAAATGACTACCTTATCTGTGGAATCATGATCATCAAAGGTTAAAAAGGCAAAGCCTCTCGTCTTGCCACTGCCTTGGTCAATCATGATTTCAATCACTTCAGTTTTCCAGTACTGTTCAAAATAGTCTCCTAGATGATGTTCTTCAGTATCTTCTTTAATGCCACCGACAAAGATCTTTTTCACAGTTAAGTGCGCACCTGGTCTTTGAGAATCCTCTCTGGAGACAGCTCTCTTTGGTTCCACAACTCTTCCATCTGCCTTGTGTGGCCTTGAA
>CAUYRB010016131.1:0-13325 GCA_963574695.1 Propithecus perrieri | reverse complement strand
AGTGCCGTGGCGTCAGCCTAGCTCACAGCAACCTCAAACTCCTGGGCTCAAGCGATCCTTCTGCCTCAGCCTCCCAAGTAGCTGGGACTACAGGCATGCACCACCATGCCCGGCTAATTTTTTCTATATATTTTTAGTTGTTCAGATAATTTCTTTCTATTTTTTTTAGTAGAGACGGGGGTCTCGCTCTTGCTCAGGCTGGTTTCGAACTCCTGAGCTCAAGCAATCCGCCCGCCTCGGCCTCCCAGAGAGCTAGGATTACAGGCGTGAGCCACCGCGCCCGGCCTCTCTGAGTATGTTTGAGCAAATTTTTGATCCTAACGGGTTTGAAAGTTGCAAGGGAAAGTGTACTGAGTCTGGGATCAGATTGAATCTGATTATTAACTCACTTAGCGATCCTCCTTCCTCAGCCTCCCAGGTGGCTGGGACTATAGGTGTGCACCACCATGCCCAGCTGATTTGTCTGTGTTTTTGTGGAGACAGGGGTCTCACTTTGTTCCTCTGATTGGTCTCAAAGGCTTGGCGTCAGACGGCGCTCTCACCTTGGCCTCCCAAAATGCTGGGATTGCAGGTGTGAGCTACTGTTCTTGGCCCTTAATCAGGTATCTTGAAACCTTTTCATTAAAAAAAAATTATATGTATAATAAAGGAAATTTTTGTTTATAAGAGTGTCTGAGAGGGAGGACTGAGTCACTAGAAACTCTTACCATTGTTCTAAAGTTACATGATACGTCTTACCTATGTTTAAGGTACTTTTCCTGTCCACCTTGTCTTAACTGGGACTTTACATACAACTTTTTTCCTTGGTATGAGCAAATGATGGTACAATATTTAGGCCTAAAGTCCTAGCTCTGTGCTTTTGAAATATAAATTTTCTGCCTTGTTTCACCTAGGAGTCATCTTTTTAAAAGTCAAATTGTTACCTAGCTATCGATTGCTTAGGGCAATAAAACAGGTTGATATTCTGAATATATATATTATATATATTTATTTAAAAGTGAACAAATAAAAATTCTTTATAAAAGCTATAAGATTTGCTTCTGTCTGTATGTCTGTGTGCCTATATATGTCATGTGTATGTGGTATTTCACTACCAATATATATAAAAGAGCTCTAATTAATTTGCTTAAAAAAATTAAGCACTCAAATCAAATATTTTATCAGGAAAATATAAAAGAACTCAAATGCCTTTTAGTTCACATGACTTTGGTAATCTTTGGTAAATAAAACTAGTTTTAAAATTGTTATTAAAGTTGAGATATTTTAAGGTCAAAAACTGCTGCTTCTGTAATTTATTTTTAAATGTTACTGGATTTGACTATGAACGTATGTTTTTGGTTTTGAGCTTCTGGATTCTGCAGTCTGGATAGGTGGCCATGGTGAGGCCGGGGGACATGTCCTCAGTACCTAGACCAGCAGCTACATGGCACAGTGTAGCCCAATATGGCCCCTTCTTCCCTGCCCCATCTTTGCCTCTTGGCTATTCTGCAAGGATTTGGATCCTCTAGGCATCATGTTTTCTCTTTTGAACTCTGCACTTGGTATATAAATTGAGGACACAGATAGGCCCTGTCCTTCGTAGCCACCTTTGATGTCACATGGCTACATGAGACCTAGGAAGACCAGGAAAGACATTAGGGATGGTACTTATGTTGTGGTTTTTTTTTTTTTTTTTTTTTTTTTTTTGATACCGAGTATCAATGGTTTGCCCCGGCTAGAGTGCCGTGGCGTCAGCCTAGCTCACAGCAACCTCAGACTCCTGGGCTCAAGCAATCCTCCTACCTCAGCCTCCCGAGTAGCTAGGACTACAGGCATGCGCCACCATGCCCGGCTAATTTTTTCTATATATTTTTAGTTGTCCGATTAATTTCTTTCTATTTTTAGTAGAGACGGGGTCTCGCTCTTGCTCAGGCTGGTCTCGAACTCCTGAGCTCAAACAATCCATCTGCCTCGTTCTCCCAAAGTGCTAGGATTACAGGCGTGAGCCACCGCGCCCGGCTCTTCCCCTTTTCTTATCTCCACCGGGCATGGGTTATCCATCCTAGTATTAAATGACATAGTGACTTTTAAAACTCACAGTAAAGATCCCTTTGTATACAACTTGGCTCCTAATAGGTGATCAGAAATAAGGAATAAATGAATCCAAATGTACTAAAATGCATCTTCAAAAATCCAGAGAAAGAAAAGCAGCCTGCCCAAGTTTGAAGCTATATGATAAACATGTATCTATTCATAATTCAATCGGAGCCAGCCAGTCTCATCTAGCTAATAATAAAAGGATGGTCCTAGGCAAAGTTTACAAAGCTTATACTCAAATATCTTTACTGCCAGTGCCAGGCCTGGTGGCTCGCACCTGTAATCCTAGCACTCTGGGAGGCTGATGTGGGAGGATCACTTGAGCTCCAGAGTTCGAGACCAGCCTGAGCAAGAGCAAGACCCCAACTCTACAAAAAACAGAAAAATGAGCCAGATGAGGTGCTGTGGGCTTGGAGTCCCAGCTACTCGGAGGCTGAGGTAGAAGGATTGCTTAAAGCCAGCAGCTGGAGGTTGCAGTGAGCTTTCATGATGCCACTACACTCTAGCCTGGGCGACAGAGCAAGACTCTGCCTAGACTTTAAAAAAAACAAAAACACAAACACACCTTTACTTCCACCATCCTCGTTGAGCTCTGCTGCAGATAATACTCAAACAGAAAATGGATTTTTGAAGATGTATTTTACAATTCATTTAGTCTTTATTTATTAATAAATTATTTATGAAGAAATGATTTATATACTCATTTAGTCTTTATTTTGATCACCTATTAGGTGCCAGGTAGTGTGCAGAAGGAACTTTACTTGTAGTTTTTAAAGTCACTATGTCATTTAACACTAGGATAGATAACCACCAATTAGGGCAATAAAAAGAATAAGAAATTTGGAATTAGAGCCTCAGGAAATCCAATCCTGGCTCCATAGATTCCTAACTAATGTGAACCTAGGCATGTTTAAGGTCTCTGACATTTGGTTTCCTGACCCGCAGAATGGGGATTATAACATGCCTACTTTATTTTAAGACTACTCTGAGGATTAAAATTTTTAAAATATATATAAAGCATTTCAAAAACAATGTCTAGCTCATGATTGGAGCTGATATGAAAACTGCTTCTACTTCAGATTCACTATGCGGTGCAAAGTTGGCCTTTTAGATTCTTCTCCAGTAGTGAGGGTATTGACTTGTTTTGCTTAGAGAACAAATGACTTGCTATATATACACACACTAAATTTCATTATTAGAAAAAAATTTCTGAATTTCTATTATCAAGTTCATGAAAAAAAATATGTTATTCTATATCCCAAACTATAGATTGATACCAACCTCTTCCCATATTAAACCCTAAATCAGTGATTAAGTTTTATTAGTAAGATGAAATAATCAAAAATTTAACAAGCCTGAACAACACTTATGAATCCTAAATATTGTTTTCACTTGTTCATATTCTTTAATAGCTTTACTTTTTCAGCTCGGATTTAGTTGGCTTTAAGAAAGTATCCTCTTAATTTTCTTCTAGCATGTAAATTATTGTATACTTACATTTTCCCTTCTCTTCTGCATATGCTAAGGTTTCCTTTATGTCACAAACTTTAAGATTCTACTCATTCCTTCCAACCCAACTCCAAAACCTGACTTTTCATTCCTCCTCCCTTCAGTTTGGTACTTTTCCAGCCAATCCAAAAAAAACTTTGATCTTTTCCCACAAGCCAGCTATCTTTACCTATGAAAAAATTAACCAAAATATGCTGTCTGAAAGACAAAGACTCAAGAAACTACTCAAAAGAAAATTTCAGAAACCAAGCAGAAAAACTAACAATAAAAGTCCACAATTATACACAAAAAATGCTGAAATTTATAAGATACCAGGAGAAATTATTTAAAGATCACTTTGTTCTAATTTAATTTTGGCTATTCTACTTTACAGACAATTTTTGTAGTGCCTGCATTCAGGTGCTGTAAGAGTATGAACACAGTTTTGCTGTTTTTTCTTAACCACCACCAGAATAGGCACAGGGACAACGAAGAGGGGGCCAGGAACTCTTTTCTTTATAATAGCTCCCTCCATAGCTCAATTCAAACTGAGTTCAGGACAGTCTTAGGATCAGGGGTTTGTTTAGCCTTTTTCTTTTTAAAAATGCACTTTTGGGGTCACATGTGTTTATAAAACTACATTTTTCACCAAAAGGAAAGCTTCTTTGTGAACAAGCTACTGTATCGTGGAAATATTCTGGGAACATCATCATGTGGCCCAAATGAGAAACTGTGGATTGTTTCACTTTGTAAGATTAGGGATTTAGCCAGATGATCTTTACTATATTCTCCTTCTGGCTTGAGTATGCCACAATTCACTTTGTCTCTCCCCTCAAAAGACAAATCCTGGTTGTCATTTTGTACGAGGCAAATTAACCTAGTAACAGAAAGCATCATTCGACACGCCTATTAATATATCATTTGCAAATTCACATGATAACTACAATTAACTATCCACCAGAAAAAAATAATCTTACCTTTTTTCATTTCCATATGACTTCTGTGCAACTTTTGCATGAAGAATAAGTACTGTTTGATCCCCTCGCTCTTTTAAATAATTTCGCATAGCTTCCCTAAAGTCAAATATAAATAATACAATTACAAGGGTGAAATTTTTGATGAAATCTTTCTTTATTACTATGCTCTGTAATGAGAGGAATGCTTATATATTTTAAATAAGCAAATCTAAATTCAAGAATAAAGCAAAACAAATCCATGAATTTGAAGATTATACAATGGAACGATAAATACTGCTCATTTTCCATTCTATACTTTATTCTTTACAAGAAGAAACTGTCCCTCATTCTTTGGAATATATGATGTAACTCAATTAAACCCCACTTACAACTTCAAGAATAACTAGAATCAACGTATACACTGCTAATGTGGCTTTATTTATAAAGTTAATGAAATACAATACTTTTATAGCTTAATAATCTAGTATTTACCCCCCTGTTCCCTAGTTTCAGTATTTTTCATGAATACAAAAGCCACAAGAAATCATTAGGCTATCTAAATTTATTATTACATGATCCTAAATTGACATTCCTATAAGGACTAAGAAAGGCCTATAATTTACATAAAATATATAATTTTCTAAAGGATGCTACTAAATAGATAGCATTTGATAAAGGCTAATTGAAATTAGAGAAAATCCAAATTTTGGAAAAAATACAATGTTAATTCCTTCAAGTACAAACAAACTACTATAACTACCTGCTTACTAAGCAAATGTTCTATAAAAAGTTCAATATCTTAAATATAATTACGTATCCAATTATTTTTATATGCAATATTATATATTACAAAGAAAGTAAGCTCTACACAGATCAAACTATAACAATTCTGAATAAGCAGAATCCCAATTTTTGAATTTTTTACACATCACAGAATAAAATGCTATGCTATTATAAATAAAGACAGATGTAAATAATAAGAGGGTAACTATACAATAGTAGTAAGTTATTAAATGTGGGAAATTTTAGATTTATAGCACTTACACACTAAGGCCTGGGGCAAATCATTTAACCTTACCCAGCCTGTTTCCAGATCTGGATGGAAACTGGAGATAAGAACACCTCCCTAACACAGGGTGGCCATGGAGATTAAACATTTTGTATTTATTGACTGAAAAAATCTGTTAGCTGCAAGGCAGAGAAGGTAATACCAGGATATAAATAGATTGAGTACTAATCTTTACCACTGAAAAGGACCTCAAAAGTCCACATTTTAATGAAATACAATTACGCAGAGAGGTATGTACAAAAAGCAAGATTAAGGGAAAGCCTATGTGAAGGAAGGGGGTGGGCGATAAAGGACTACATGCTGGGAAACGTTTCTTAGAAGAGCTGAATCTGAAAGAGGAGGAGTAGACACAGGAAGTGGGAGGAGGAAAGACTAAGGCTTCCAGGGCTTGGGAGAAGTACAGACAAAGGCGTGAATAACCTAGTACATTTGGGTATAGCAGGATTTGGGTTAAGGGTGTAAGGCAGCCACAACACTAAAACCACAGCGGCTAATGTTTCTTGAGTATTTATTATGTGCCAGGCCCCGAACTAAGCACTTTCAATGCCTTATTTAATTGGATCCTAATAACCCAACAAAGTACTATTAATACCATTTTGGCTGTCTTGCCCAATGTCTTGCAGTGAGTAAATGGCAGTCAGGAATTGAAAGGAATTCTGGAAGAGTCTAAAGTGAACTATGGCAGTGAATAATGTTGACGAGATGGGTAGAGTCAAATTGTGAAGAGCATTCCTTCAAAATTGGACATTTGTACGTTAAAATACTAAATATAAAAGTTTAAGCTAATTCAAATATCACCCCATAACAGATGATAAAAGTGGTAGCAGGTAATAAAATTTTAAGAAGTCAGGAAAAACTTAAAATGTTTAAAATAAAAAACCCATCCCTTTGTGAAGTGGGACAAGATCACCATTCAATTTTCTCTCAATCCCATTATAGAAAAACTATGCTGTAGAAACTGGATTTTCAATCTAAGCTAAAGGCAAAGAGAGATCTTGGGGGTTTTTAAAATATATCATTAATTTTCCTTTTTTAGTTGGTTAATTCTAGAGAAAGGATTAGAAAGCACAGAGACAAAACCAATTTATAAAAAGGCTGTCTCACTAAGAAGAATGTAACAGAAAATAATAGGGGACAGGAAAAATTTACCCTGTTTTTGGAGAAGTGGGTATTACTAATAGGTTCTGTTGACAAATGACAACCCTGAAGTGCCCCGGGACCTCCAAGTTGAAAGCATTCAATAGGTTTTTGGAAATATCCATTATAGTCCAAGAGAGAGATCTCAGCTGCAAAAGTGAGGTTCACTGGTATGTAACTGGCAAACAGAGTCATGGAGGTGAATGAAATCTCCCAGAAGGAAAATGCAGTGACAGGAGAGTTAATTAGAAAATGCAGAAAAGGAAAGGGAGGTACAATCAAAAGGTGAGATGCAGAAGTCAAGGTCATTTTAATTTTAGCAAAAAGTCTAATAGATGCCAGTTGGGGAAGGGTGAAAGGAGGAGCTGGAAGTCTCTCTTTTATTTGTAAATGAGAGGCTATTGTGATATCTAATGGATAACAAAAAGAGCAGTAAATACTTGGAAATATCTTCGAGGAAACAGAAAAGGAAGCTGACTATAGACAAGTAAAATGACTGAAGATCAAAGGTATCGAAGGACCAGCAAATGCTGGAATCCAAAATTAATGGTGCCAATTCGCACCAACATTCCAAGGGTAGGAACAGGGAGAGTCAGTTCTCAAACATACCGGGTATTAGAGATGTGGCCTGGAAGAGGATGACAATGACAAGGGGTTGGAGGTGACGCTCAGTCAGGTGACTGGACCATAAAGTTCAGGGTCGATAAGAAAACAAAAGTAAATCCAGGATAAAGCCAATATCCTGAACACAAGTGGCACAAAAGTCCCTGGCATAAGACTTGAAAAGCTGCTAGATACTTGAAAAGAAAAATTTTAAGCTGTAAATTTATTTCCCCAAACTAAATTCTACTTACATCTGTAGTCTCTATTATATCATTTAGCAATTACTTGATTATGTTTGTCAGGTTTCATGTTTATTTTTATTGTCTTCCCACTTAGATTACAAAGTCTTTAAGGGCAAGATTCGTATTTTATATTTCTATCTCTTTCATGACAACTCATGTAAAGCAAGACAAAGTTAGTATTTGATAATACCCGAAGCAGTCACAAATCCTTTTACAAAGAAGATATTAATTATAATCATTAAAAAGCTAAAAGTAAGCAATCACTCTGTGCCAGCACTGTTCTAAGCATGTATTAACATTACCAACAACCTTGAGGGTAACACTGTTATCCACATTTTAGAAACAGGCGAGAGGTTAAATAACTTTCCCAAGACCATACTAAAGAACCAGAATTCAAGCCTAGGCAGTTTGGCTCTTGAGGACAAAATTATACTGTCAGGTATTTTGTAGTGGTTAAGAGCACAGCTTTGGTATCAAACAGACTAGGGTTTGAATCTTAACTTTCACTAAGCCTGAGCCTTCTCACCTATAAAATAAAGACAGTAATACCTCACACTGTGAAAAAAACTTTAAGTTAGCCCACAAACTGACATATGGTGTCTATAAACTCTAGCTATTACTATTACTTCTCTAGAAAGGGGACTTCAATCTTTTAATAGTTAATAACTACATAGAGTGCAGGGGGAGGGGAAATGGGACTTCCACTGAAGCTTTGAAGAGCAAACTTGAAAATGACCAAGGGTGAATGATCAAGCATCTTATTCAACTTGCAGAGCATAAGTATTGTGAGCATACTAGGTAAGCTGCATACCTATCCATCTTCCCACTGAAGATTTATTGAGAGCCTACCACATCCTAGGAACTAGACATTGTGCTGGTTTCCAGAACTGGAAGTAACCAGTCACAATTAAGATCTCATGGTGCTTATGATGAATACAGGGTGACAGCTCCAGTTTTCTTTTTCTTTTCCCTCCTATTTAGAATACAAATTCCTGAAAAAGTAACTAGAGCCTCAAGGTAATCATTAATATTAATAATAATTGTCCTGTAATAATAATTTGCCAAACAGCTTCCTTTGGCATGAAAAATAAACTTTGTTTTATTAAACAGAACATTAAACATTAAAAATGATGTTCTCTGGCTATTAAACCTTGATCGTTTACTTTCTGCACCTTAAGGTGTCACTAAAAAAAAAATAGTATGCTCTAAAGAAACACAATTAAATAGTAAAGCCCACAGAATGATAGCCCATATTCTTTTCATCCAAATGGAGTAGGGTTTTGTCAATAAATAGCATTTCTACCTCAGCACTGTTGACATCTCGGACAAAATCATCTCTGTTGTGAAGACACTGCCCTGTGCACTGTAGAATGTTCATCAGCATCTCTAGTTTTTATCCAGCAGATGCCAAGGGGAGGGGTGGAATGGAGTGTTGTCACCTGGGTTAAAATCCACCCGAATAAACAAAAAAGACTCCAATGGTAAGGAGCCACGATTATCCAATATCTTTTTAAGAAGAAAATGGGGGAAACTTTATTATTGGAAAAACATAATGTAGGTACTGAAGAATCCTTACCGCTAGAATTACTATGTTTCATTATTGAATTGTTAAAAAAATATTAATGACAAAGTTAAAACTCAACCTTTTTGGAATAGTTTCCTTAAAACACAATGTAAATTTTGAAGTATGTTCTTTACTAATTTCATTTAATGATTTCTTACATATTCATTCCAAATGAAAACCAATTAAGAATTCTTTGAAGAACACCACAGAGCGACTATTTCTGAAAGAGTTTTCTTACTCAAAACACAGAAGCTCCCAGGCAGATCATTCTGAGTGTGCCAGTGTGTGTGCACATGTTACAAAGACAACTACCATGTTAATAAAATATTCAATTTGAAAAAAAAAAGAAGGAAAAAACACAGAAGCTCATATGATTGAAAAGTAGACTGTATTTTTATCAATAATTTTACCAACATGAAATCATGGCAAATGCCATTCTAGCTTAACATGTTTAAACTACCATTACCTTTGTTAATTTTCTCGCTGTGGCTTTATAAATTTCAAGCATTTTTTACACTGCAAACAAAATTCACAAAAAGAATGCCAAAATGGGCCGGGCGTGGTGGCTCACACCTGTAATCCTAGTACTCTGGGAGGCCGAGGTGGGTGGATCACTTAAGGTCAGGAGTTCGAGACCAGCCTGAGCAAGAGCGAGACCCTGTCTCTACTAAAAATAGAAAGAAATTATCTGGACAACTAAAAATATATATATATAGAAAAAATGAGCCAGGCATGGTGGCTCATGCCTGTAGTCCCAGCTACTTGGGAGGCTGAGGCAGGAGGATCGCTTGAGCCCAGGAGTTTGAGGTTGCTGTGAGCTAGGCTGATGCCATGGCACTCTAGCCAGGGCAATAGAGCCAGATTCTGTCTCAAAAAAAAAAAAAAAAATAGATTAAAAAAAAAAAAAGAATGCCAAAATGAAACATCCATGAATGGTAAGATTAAGCTCATGTGCTGCTATCTCCAGAGGGCCTATTTTTACTAGTTACACCACTGGAGGCAACAGGAGTGTGTGAAAGAAATCAAGCAAACAGAAGAACTTGGTCCTGCCAATCAGGGTCAAAAGAGAACTTCGATTAAGGGAAAACAGCCAATGGTATTAAACATCACAAAGTCATTAAGTAAGATAAAGATCGGAAAGTGTTCATAAACTTAGCAATTAGTTCATAAATTGAACAGTTACAAAAATCTTTTCAGTGAGTTGGTGGAAAGGAAATCCAACTGCAGTAAACTGCAAAAAGAATGGGAGGTAAGTGCAATGAACATGTCCCACACTTCTTGGCTGTTAAGGAAAGGAGTGTGGGAAGGGGAATAACTATGGGTGTGGTAGAAAGTTTGTCTCTTCACAGAATTTTTTAAAAACGTGGATAAAAAAGGAACTTTTTAATTACTAAGATTGTTAAAGCTAATAAAAACCTAAGAAGACAAAAGAGAAAATAAAGAAGCAGAACAGAACGACCTACTACCTATAAAACTGAGTAGTACCCTCTAAGTGGCTGAAGCACAACATACATTGAATTCTGAAAGATGAGACTAGAAAGACAGGGTGCGGTGAGATTGGGTCAAGCCTTAAATGCCATGTTAATGTTTCTCGAAGTAAATTCATGGAGGCAAGATACTCCTTAAGAAACAGAGTTCTGAGGTCCAAGACATATGGAAAACACTACATACCACATCTTCCTCTAGGACATAAATCACAGCAGTTTTAGTTCAGTGTCCTTACGGTGCTAACTGCCATTCTTCTGAAAACAGACCCCCTCATTCCCTCGCCACACTCATACACACCTTTGTGATTGGTCCAAGGGGTGAATAAATGATTTAAAGCAGATCAGTGGGGGAAAAGTAGGGGGCACGAGAGGGGGAGGAGGCATGTGAGTCAGAAGCTAACCATAGCTAGCTCCAGTTATTCTAGGAGAGCAAATCAACCACAAAGGTGGGAGGTCCAGACAGTCACCCTTACCAATAGGCTCACTCACTCCAATTCTCAAATTGGATTGTTGTCACTTGTAAAATCCAAGTAATAAAAGTTCTAAAATGAACTCTGTCTTCTAATGAAGAAACCTATTTTTGTTATACCAAGAATTTTCAAAGTAATTACACACACAACACACCACCGCACATGCAAACATTTTAAGAGCGTGTCAAGAAGCACTACTACCATGCACCATGGGTTGGCAAATCATGCAGGAGTCTGTTTCTGTAACCCTTAGGAGCTAAGCAAGCCTTTTACATTTTTAAAGGATTATAAAAAAGAAAAGATGAATATGCAACAGAGACAACATGTGGTCCTCAAAGCCTAAAATGTATACTACCGACTCTTCACAGAAACCATTTGCTCATCCCTGAAGACAATAAAAAAATGAAAGATCCTTTTGTAGTTCGTAAGCGTGATGATTGAGTGTTAACACTCAGGTGTGAGATGTGCCTCCCTCAACCTTTTTACAATGTCGACACATTACCTGTTTGACATGAAAAAAAATTTTAAATGAAAGATTTCAGAAGAAAAAACTCTTCCTTAAAATTGGACTTGGGGACAGTTGAGGGTTCAGAAAGCTCAGCTTGGACTCTTCTCACCTCACTTTAGAATGCTGCCAAAGCCATCCAGATTTACAAACATACAACCCACACCCCACTACCAGATAAAAACCTCAAGGAACTGTCCTGTTCTGTCAGATTCTGGCAGACTCATCTTTTACACTTATCTCAAACAACATTCTCAAGTGAGCTCCACAACAGTTACGATTTACAATGGAGAGTGCCCCAATCAAAGAAGTTTTAATGAAAACTAGATTAAAAAAGCAAAACAAATTCACTGCAGGACCACTCAGAGCCTTAAATCTTCAAGTGGGGCATATTCGTATGCTGCATTTTCCAAACTATTAGATCAGACCAAGATCTCTTTGTTTTTTCCCCAAGGAAGCTTTCTGAGAACTACTGCTTCCCCTAAAGGCCAGTTTTGAAAATAACAATCTAGGTCCTAAAACCCTTATAATACTAACAAATTACCACTGCTACAGCAGATGTCTGTATCAGTGACCAAAGTCAAACAGTACAGGTCCCGTACCTAGGGAAATGCCTATAAATCTCATTTAATTCCCTCTCTATGATAAAAGAAAAATGTCCCACAGTTCCACAAAAGTTTTCAGTATAAAGATAGCTAAACTGTTTCCAATCCTGTCACACAGCTATGACACACATATCCTTTTAAATTCTGACAAATTCTTCAGGTTTTCTCCCTCCCAAATAGCCATGGGCTATTACGTTGTGAGCAATGGGTCATCAACACTCCCATGTTCTTTGTTTTAAAAGTTTATTTTGAAAATAAGCCATTTTGCTGTTTAAGGCTTTATATCTGGTGTAGAGAAAAACCTGGGGCTGGGGAATTTGAGAACAGTGTGAGGTACTGATAATCAAAGGCAGGTCATCACCTTGGTCCTTATATTTCCAACCCTCGTTCATGCAAACTTGGCTCTCAGAATTCCAGAGACCACACAGTCCTTTCTTATTCTACCCTGTTCTCTTCTTCCCCCAAGAAGCCCTACAAACATAAAATTATTCTAAGTAAAGCTAAGTATTATTAGCTGCAACCACTTTTATATGATTTACTATTTATCAATTAATTATCTAATAACTACATAGAGCAAAGGTCATGTATTATTTATTACTATTCATGCAGATCACCTTTATGGTTTTATTTTACTATAAATCTGCATTCGTTTTATGTTTACCTAGTTTATATGGCATTTGTTACTCATAGGTGTCTTATTATAAAAGAACTCATGACTAAGTTGAAACATGAATATTGTACCTTGTGATGCAAAATATAAAGTAGCCTCTAACTACTAGAAAAGGGCCAAAACAGATATTAATCTAAGTCAACAATAAAAAATGAATGATTCCCCTGTCTCAAAGTGAGGGGATGAATCATGAGCAGCAACAGGCACAGAAAACATTAACTTTAGCCATAATAATCCAGGGTAGACAAGGAAAATACATTGTTTTAAGAGTTTCTCATTAGGCACTGTAAAATGCTTCTCAAAATTGCATGCTATGGGCCGGGCGCGGTGGCTCACGCCTGTAATCCTAGCTCTCTGGGAGGCCGAGGCGGGCGGATTGTTTGAGCTCAGGAGTTCGAGACCAGCCTGAGCAAGAGCGAGACCCCGTCTCTACTAAAAATAGAAAGAAATTAA
>CAUYRB010016130.1:0-40550 GCA_963574695.1 Propithecus perrieri | reverse complement strand
TATTACTGCCATGTGAGCACCCTAGTGTTGATCAGTTAGTACCAATTTGATGGCGAGTACAAGTGGAGCCCATTCTTCCGATCTTGTGGTGCCTCACTTTAATGTATTATTCCTTGTCTCTGACATCTGGGGCTTTTTGACATTAATAGACATTTTAGATCATGTAGAATTAGGAAATGGATGTAGATATTGAACTCTAGACATCCTGCATTGCAGTTCGGAAGTATTCTAAGGCAAGTAAAGGAACTAAGTGGGGACATAACAAAGCAAAAGAGATTCATATTTCAAATTTTTAGGATAAGATAGCAATTGTTACTATATTTAAATAACAAAGGGGATTGTTCCTCTCACTCTGAGCTCCAGGCCCTCATGAGTAAAATAAACTGCTTTTAAGGACTAGAAAAATGTTTTATCAAAAGTGCAAACAAATCTCAAGAATGCAAGAAGAAGGGACAGTGGAGCTCCCCCCTGCACAAAAAGCTACCAAGATGTACAACGATGAGAAAAGTTCCAGTTTACCATAAAATAAGAAAGCATTGACTGTATTCCAGGTTCCGTCTTCTCTACATATGACATGGAGATGATGCTCCGCAACATGTGAGCACATCTTGAATCAGCTTCAAGAGAAGGTCAGTCCTACACAGGGTTCCTGAGAAGTCAGGATAGGTCCTATGTGTGTACATTTAAGGAAAGAGTCCCAAATGAGGGCCAAGTGAAAGGGGGTCCTGTACAGGATTCACAAGGGGAAGGTGCCTTAATGGGCCCTCATGTGTGCACCCTGGGAATCAGCCCCCAGACAACACCAAGTGAAAAGAAGTCCTAGGCTGGATTCCCAAGAGGAGCAATGGAAAGTGGACAGCTTATGTGCACCCAAGGATCATGGACTAGAGAAGGCTGGAGAAAGGGCAGCCAGTGCAGGATTCCTGGGATTAAGTGGGGGAAGGGGCCTGCATGTGCATACACAGGAAGCGGCCCAGAGAGTAAACCAAGTGAAAGGGGTCCAACACTGAATTCCTATGACCAAGGGGCAGAGAGAGCCTTGCATCTGTGTACTCAAGGAACCAGCCCTGAGAGAAGGTAAGTAAAAGGGAGTTAGTTCTACACAGAATTTCTAAGCGAAAAGGGCAGGAAGGGGCCTGCATGTGTGCTCTGGGAAAAGCCCAAGTAAAAGTCAAGTGAGTGGGGTCATAACCTAGATACCTAAGAAGTAAAGGTGGGGATGTCCTGTAGGTGTGTGCTCAGGGAATCAGCTCCAAGAGAAGGTCAAGGGAAAGGGAGACCTAGGCTGGGTTCCTAAGAGTAAAGGGTGGGAACAGGAGAGAATCTGAGGGTAGACACTCTCAGGCAAGTCTAATATAAACTGGTGAACAGAATTCGTCCTGATGCCATATAGGGAGATGGGGTCCAAAATAAATTTATTTTTCAAAAACATAGTTTGCTGGTCAGAAACCATTGGGATTCTGAAAATTTTAATTGCAACTACATACATCAAAAAATAGCTTTTGGTACTGTAGTCCCTGACAAAAAAAAAATCCTTTCTTTGTCCGTCATCCTTCCGTCTCCGTGTAAAATTATTCTATGTCAGAACATTCCTGTTTAGACACATTTTTCTTTATATTTTTAAGATTAATTTTCTATGCCCCTCCTTAGTTCCTGTTGTTTTACAAAATTGGTTAGATCTATAAATATGTTGTAAAGGTCATCTTTGTGTTTTTACAGGATTTTCAGTAAGACCTCTGGGTTTCCAAGCTGACTTACCTTGGTTTGCATCTCAGATTCCCTACATACTGTCTGTGGGATTTGGGGAGAAGATTTTTAATTTAATGTCACTAAATTCCTATTAGTAGAATGAAGACAATAATATAGCCTGCTTTATATGGTCGTTATGGTGATTAAAGAGATCATGTAAAGGTATCTGGTGCATAATAAATGCTAAATAAAAGTTAGCAATGATGATGATGTGGAGAATGATGGTGATGATTACTGTGAGGGGAGGCTGATGGCAGATCATGAAGGGCCTGGCTGTTCAGACTAAAAGATTTTATCTAGATGTAATGTGCAGTTAGATATTGGAGATAGAGATATTTAAAGTCATCCTGACATTTCAAATTCAGTAGAAGATAACACAATATGCAAACAATGAGGAATCAGAAAGATGGAACAATGGCCTGGCCAATGAATGCCATGGGTGTTGTCACTTCACCAGGGCCATTGCACAATATTGATAGTTCTCAAGCAACAGTGGGACCTGGTGTTTTCATAATCAACCAATTATCATTGGATCCCACTCCCTGCAATCTCCTCCTCTTTAGTTCATCGCAGAGAGCTGCTTAAAATGTATAATTCATAGTGGAAAAAAACAATAGGAACTTTGCAACTCACATAATGGATATATAGCTAGCTGTCTCATATCTTTCAAATGACTAATTTAATTTAATTTAATTTAAGAGAATACCCTGTCTTTCTAGGCTCTTTCATCTGAAGCAGCAACACTCTGCCAATAATCCCATCCTTTAAAGATAAAGGTCCTACATTGATTAGTACTTATCAGTCCAATACTGAGGTGTTTCAACCTTCTCAGTTGCTAGAAAATAAAGGTCCTTTTTGTGTAAGCTGCAGCCATTTGATTTTGACTTTTGCATAAAAGAATTCTGTCCCTTAGACTCAACCTATAGACCTCAGAACTGTCCTATACTCTGGACTTGGCATATGTCCCCAGTTATCTCCTCTCTCCATGCCCAAATATCCTTCTTACTAACCCCATCATTCTTCCTCTAGCCAACTGATTATAGATTTCATAAAAGTTCCACATTGGCCTCTATTCCAGTTTTTTCTCATTTGCCCTAAGCCTCAGCTCCACCCTCTCATCTTGTCTCCTATCCAGAGACTCCCAACATCCCGTATGAGATATCACCCTGCTTGCTACTCCTTCAGTACCTCTAGAACCAAGCTTCTTCACTATTATAAACATAAGACAGTAATGTAGAGTTACCACTTATATCTCAGACTAGGTAGGAGAGATGGGATTGCTGTAGTTTATGTGAGATCCATCCATCAAACAGAGTGCATAGTTACTCTTCTACCCAAATGAGACTGGGTATTAACCAAAAGCAATTCAGAAAAGCTTATAAAAGGCACTTTATTGAAAAATTACATCACATGTGTGCACATGCACACACACACAGAAATCTAAAATTTAATGTATGCCTCGTAATAGAAAGGCATTGAGATATTTGAGAGCCCAATAGCAATAACATTAAATGACAATGATTCACCTATGATTTGTAATTCTATATATAACATTTAGAATTTATTATTATGTGGTATATTTTGTGTGTGGATTCTTACTTCTGAAATGGGACTCAAGGGCTTTTAATGCAGTAATTAGGAGTCTTAACATTACCCGTACTATTCTCTCTTTCTCTTTCTCTTTGTGTCCCCAGTACCTCTCTCCCTCTCTTTCTCCTTCAGCTGGGTCAGTATCTGAATAAACTTTTATCATTTAACTTTTATCAAGCAAGGTGACAACACTTAAACATGACTGTCAAAGCCTGCCTTAAAGAGAAGGAAATGACAAAGTGGTGGGCCAAAACACTTTTGAAGAGGGAAATTAAAAAAAAATGGATTTGCACTGGTAACGTGTATTTTTCTCAATTATTCTGACTTGTGCAAAGCCATGCTTGACATTTTTGTCTGAAGCTGGGAGAAGAATGAGGTAAGACTGCCTATGAAGACATTTGTGTAATAACTGTCACTGGGCTCTTTGCTTTTGACATTTATTGTAAGGGTGAGATCAAAGGGCTTTACAATGGGAATAAATGAATTCAAGTTGCTTTAGGTCCACTTGGCCATATTACCAACATGACCCCATTCTTGTGGTATTTGATGATTTTTATACCCATACTACTAAATATTCTCCTCAGCTAGCAGTTGTCATACTAATCATCTAAATTTACTCCAAGCACACATGGCACATGATATGCACAGCCTTTTCCTCCACATGTACAGCTCCTTGGAGGAGTCTAGTCTTTTAGTCAAGCCATGAACTAAAGACTAAAAAATATCCTCCTCTTCCACATTTGTTATGGTTGGGTCCCTGAGACTGTAACAGTTGGTGAAAATGTAGTTTTTCTCACATATTAAAAAGAGTAAGTTTTGAGACCTGATTTTAGATTTCACTTCTGGATGATGGTGTGATACCTTTCTGTTGTAATTTAATTTACTCTTCACATGAAATATAAACTATGGGTTTTTGATTATTTTTTATTCTCCTTACTACAAACATCATTTCTCCTTTCTCTCTCTCTCTCTCTGTCTCTGTCTCTCTTCTCTTGTCAATCTTGTCACTCTCACTCTTTCTCCTAAAACCATAAAATTGAATTTTTTATAAATTAAATGTACCTATAATTTGTCCACCAAATTTTCTTCTATTAATTTTCCTTCTAGTTGTTTCCTTGAATTATTTATTTATAGATATCAATGTGAACATAACATAACCAAGATCTCACATAATTGAAGTTTTCTCAAGAAATCTGTTGTGCAATCTATACTTGTCCTTTATTCTCAACTTCATAATTTAGTTCAGATAACAAACAATTCAACACTATCATAAGTAAATCTCTAATAGAATTATATACAATACATAGATCTTGAGTTCTTGATGAGTACTCAATTTTATTTAAAACCACAGGAAAGTATCCTAATGTGAAAACTCTAGATAACTAATATATTTGAGCATGAGACTCAAGTTCTCACCTATACTGTGTCAAGAACTGCGAAGGGTTCACAACTTACCTTACTTGCAAGCTAATAAGTTAGGGGCTATATTTTCCATCTGTTTTTAACACTTCACCCAGAAGTACAAAGAAGTCCTCCAGAGAATCACTTAAATTCCATATTCAATGCATAGCTACCTTGACTCCACTGTGAAGCAGCAACCCTGCTTTCTCTCAATAATCAGGATCAATTAACAAAGGCAATACAGTAATATTTTGCCTGTGAGTTAACTGAGGCTGAATTCAAAATGGATCTTTTGGCAATTTCACACATATTTGTGTGTGCGTGTGTGTGTATGTGTGTGTGTGTGTGTGTGTATAATGACACTTTAAACCAGCAAAGCCTAAATTTTCTGGGGTTGAAAGCAAATGTTTATCATCACTGATGATAATTGGCAGGGCCACTTTGATTTCCACTGTTGGATTCCATTACCGTGTGTATTCTAGCTATAAAATAGATGGCACCATATGCTTGTCATTGATTTGAAGCATATACTGTACGTTTTAGGAAAAATCCCCAAACTAACAACATATTGTCTCCCAATGGCACCATGCTTACATCTTCAATAGGCTATTTCACAGTTTATCTAGGCTATTTCTGTGTGCCGTGGTACATAGTAAGACTGGAAAATATCATGGGCAGGATGAGATTTCTTTACTTCCTTTGCTGCAAATATGTGTGTGGATACCATGATGATAAATAAGGGATTCTGTAAGTTCATAGATGGTATACTGATAGAAGCAGGAAAAGCAAATCCATAGCCAGAGTAACTGTTTATCCCTATGAGGACAACTCACTACTTTCTCAATGATGTAAGGGATTATTTATAATCAACCTGCCTATTAGGTTATTGACCTCTCCCTCATAAGGATGTTATGTTGGGTTCTCAGCATTTACCTCTGCCATTGGGAGGTTGGACACATAGGAGTTGGAGTGGAGAATCAGTACAAAAACTAAAAAATAGTGACTTACCTAAGGTGAATGGAAAATCAGGGCAAGCTCTTTTTCTCATACTCAGATATTCCCAAACCTATATTATTGCTCACAACATTTATATAATGTTCTGTCCCAATTGGATACAATAATCTGTGAATAAATGTCTGCATTTCCTTTCCCATTCATACCTTATTGGCTATCAAGGAAATTTTCAGACAAAGTCCTCTTTAAGATTGTACAGCCAGATTATTCTATTTTAGCCCAAATGGCTAGATTACATGTTTTCTTCTGCCTTTGTCACACTGAAAGTCAGAAACTTGTTTCAAAATAAGAAATTTGAAACTTGTCTCCAAATCATTTTGAGTATAATTTTGGCATTGCCAAAATAATTTTAATAATAATAAACAATTTCAAGGCACTTTGCTATAAATTTTTTACATGTAAAAACTCATTTAATTTTCATAACACCTGAGGAGTTAGGTAGTAAGTCATACTCATTTTACAGATGAGCAAGTCACACTCATTTTGCAGATATAGTTAAATCACACTTAACTAAGGCATGGTGGTTAAGGTACTTGTCAAAAGTCACAGAGCTATAATCTCGTGGAGTAAGGATTCAAACTCAGGCCTTTTGGTTTTAAGTACGTTTCTATTTTCTTAGCTCTCTGTCCCACACTCAGCGAACACCGGTACTTTTTTGCTAATCTAATCTAATTTTGAACTTTCGTTATTAATCTTCTTCCTACTTTGCTGTTGAATCGCTAGGAGAAAAATAGGTACACAGTCTAAAAATTGTCATATTTAAAAGATGTTGAATTAGGCTGCATTTTATATCTTTATCCTAATTTAAATCTTAATGAAATTTTTCCCTTTACTTTAGGCACTGATATCTTGTTTTCATCATCATTAGAGCTTCAAAAAACCCTCAGATTTAATTTGGTTATGTTCATGTTTCTTATCAATCATTTCATCACATATAGTCTCAAATATTGTATGTCCAAAGCCTTTGATTTATCTAGAGATATTCCTGTGTCCATTTTTTATCTCATGTAAAAAAAATCATCATTCTATTTTGTGGTATAATGAAGATTTTACAACTTTTGACTGCTCTGAGCCTGGGTATCTAAAGAGATTTGAGAAAATTAAATTATTGAAAATAGAATAAAAACATTGCAATATTAGTGATCACATGAGTGAGCCATGGTTTATATGTATGTTGGTACCAAGTGTGGGTTGAAGTGGTGTATTAAATTGGCGGGAGAATTAATACAATAGGAACTTGTCAATGGAAAAGAAGTCAAACTCCGTAAAATAATTTAAAGAGGTTTATTCTGAGCCAAGTTTGAGGACCATGGCCTGGAGCCACACCCTAGAAGCCTCGAGCAAGTGGACTCGCTGTGGCTGGGTTACAGTTTGGTTTTATACATTGCAGGGTGACAGGAATTACATGTAAATTCATAAATCAATACATAGAAGGCATACATTGGTTTGGCCTGAAAAGGGAAAAGGTGGGACATCTCATGGGGAGGAGGGCTTACAGGTTATAGGTGGGTTTAAAGACTCTTTGATTTGTAATTCAAAGAAATGAAGCTTTGTCTAAAGGCTTGGAATGTTTTAAGTTAAGATAAGGAAGTCTGCTAATCAGAGACAAACCACAGGCCATATACCCAGACTCAAGTGATTTGTTATGTGAATTGAGGACCTCTAGGTTTGTCTTGTATAGCCTTAGGCCTGTTAATTAGCTATTATACAAAGAATATCTCCAAGAAGGGAGGGGGCATGATGAGGTATGTCTGACCTCCCTTCTCATGACCAGTAACTCAGTTTTACGGTATCCATTTGGACAAGAGGGTGTCCATTAAGTCAGCTCGCGGGGGGCGGGGGGGGGGCATAGATTTTATTTTAGTTCACGAGCCAAATGAATGTTTGCCAAGTATAGGGGATAGCTTTTGGCTTCCTGATTGCTACACTGGAGTCATTTAATCTTTCAATTGAATACATTGGAACAGGAAGTAGAGATAAGTAGGAAAGATATGAAAGATATGAGAAATATTTCCCCATTTTTATCAGTATATTCCATCCTGTCTACAGATGTTCACAACAATGTAAAGACTATGCCAGCAATATTAACTAAGAACATTAGTCTCAAATTGCCTATAGCATCCTGTATCTGTGGATGGTCTCAAGAAAAACAGTATTGGCAATGTAGATGGATCCATATCTTAACAGAAAAATCTCAATGATACTTTAATATTGAGTGGAATTGGATTACCCTGGGCTGCTTTTGTGAAATAATAACCACAGATCAAGCCTCTCTCCCTTCCTCTGAGGCAAGCAAGGAGTTGTACCTCTTTGGTGAACAAAACAGCTGCACTAGCTTTTTAAATACCAATACAATTAGCATAAAGCACTATAATAGAACAAAATGGTCACAGCCAAAAAGCCACCTGCAAACATTTAAAATTCAAAGAGAGAATATTGCCATTTAATCATAGAGATAGTCACATTTAACAATGACATTTTTAAAAATATTACTAAGAAGGAAGTGTGGCTGATTTGTAAAAGGAAAACAAAAAATACCATCTCCACAGTCAGAAAGAATCTTCACAGGAACAGATGGCACAGACTGGAGAGCCAGTGTGAGCCCTCCTAACCACTCAATGTGGACTGTTCACCTGAGGTATTTATTTGATCCGGGTTGCTCCTTTGATTTACATAAAATAAAACACAACTCTCTTCTCTCATTTGCCTATTTATTTCCTCATCTTTCCTTTCTGCTCATTAAGTCTATCTAACTTCAATTTCTCACTTGTTTGCATCAGTTGTTGTTTAAATTGTGTCTCTCAAAAAGATATTATCTAAGTCCTAACTCCCAATACTGAGAATGTGACCTTATTTGGAAATAGGGTCATTGCAATTGTAATGAAGTAAAGATAAAGTCATACTAGATTAAGGGGGGCCTTAAATCTTTATGTCCTTATCCTGGTGTTCTTTTAAGAAGAGACAGGGAATGAGTACTGTGGCTCACATATGTAATCTCAGCACTTTGGAAGGCCAAGGCAGGAGGACTGCTTGAAGCCAGCCAGGAGTTCAAGACCAGCCTGGGCAACATAGCAAGACCCCATCTCTAGAAAAAAAAATTAGCTGTGTATGGTGGCATGCACCTGTAGGCCCAGCTACTTGGGAGGCTGAGGGGGGAAGAAGAGACACAGAGAAGGGGGGAAGAAGGCCATGTGATGTTGGAAGCAAAAATTAGAGTCATGCATCTACAATCACACATCTACAATTGTCAGCAAATATTGCTGATGTTAACAAAAGACTATGAGATCCACAGAGGAGGGGAAAAAAGACTTTATTTTCAGAGGGAGAAACAAACTTAGTATCTGGGAAGCGCAGGTTTCAGGGAAATTGGAAAGTGCAAGCTCTGCAGAAGGGAGGTGGGAGCTGGTATATATGCCTTACAAAGTCAGTCTTTCATACATATTGAGCAGGACTGGGGAAATTCAATGAATATTCATGAAGGAAGTCAGGTGCTTGTGCAGTGCATAAATATATATATAGCATACATCCCATGTTCACTTTGGGGTGGGGTTTTAGCATTAAAATGAGGTAGAATTTGGTTCTTTACATCAAGAGGTAAACTTTTCATTCTTGAAGGTATTTTATGCTAAATATAACATTCACAGATGACAGTTATTTTCATTCAGTATTTGATAAATGTTACTTCCCTCTGACAGACATAGTTTCAGATGAGAAATCTGCTGTCACTCAAATTGTTGTAATGTGTCATTTTTCTTGGCTTTTTTCCTTTGTTTCTAGTTTTCAGAAATTCTATTAGGATATGTCTTGGTTTGAATTTCTTTGCAATTGTTTTTTCTGTTTAAGCTTTGCTCAGTATCTTCAATCTGTAAGTTTATGTCTTCCACCAAATCAGTGAAGATTTTAGGCATTATTTCTTTAAGTAATTTTATAGTCTCACTCTTCTCCTTCTGGGATTCAGATGACACAAATAGTAGGTCTTTTCTTATTTATTGTGTCATAAGTCACTAAGACACTGTTCATTTATTTTCAGTCTACTTTCTCCTTTTTGGTCAGAATAGACAAATTATATTGATCTGCCCTCAAGTTATTAATTTTATCCTTTGTCATTTCAACTCTATTATTGAGGCTATCCAGCAAGTTTTCTATTTCTGTTATTGCATTTTTTAATTCAATAATTTCCAGTTGGTATTTTTTTATAACTTCTATTTCTTTGCTGAGATGTTCTAGTTTTTAAAAATTTATATCAAGAAAATCTATAATTGGTTGTTGAAGCATTTTGCTTCAAAATCTTTGGCAGGTAATTCCAACATCTGATTTATCTTGGTATTGGCATCTGTTTATTTTCTTTTCTCATTCCAGTTGTGATTTTCCTCTTTCCCGGATATTTCCTTTTGTAACCTGGACATTGTAGGTATTATATTAGGAGACTCTGGATCTTATTAATCTTCATTTTTTAGCAGGCAGTCTCCTGCAGAGGTGTAGTATAAGGTCCAGGTGTGTGTGTATGTTCAGCTGCCTGCTGGACCTCCTGACATTACCTGTATAAAAGTGGAGTGTTTGCTCACACTTTCTCATTGCAGAAAAGAGATGAGAGTTCAGTTAGCCCTTGCCTCTGCTGACACCTTCCTAGTGAATGTGTCACACTGATTTTTACCTTTTTGTTGATTTTTACTTTTTTGTTGACTCTGAGTGAGTGTGTAAGCTCTGATCCTCACTGGGCCCCTTGAACACCAGAGATAAAGGAAGTAGAGAGTTGACACAATGTTTTGTAGCTATAGGGTAGGAGTGGAAGCTCAGCTCCATGCTGGGCTTCATGATACCCTATGAGAAGGGAACAGAGTATCAACTAGCCCACCTTCCACCACCTCATTGCTGGCGGGTAGGGGTCGAGGTCCTGCTCCCCATTGTGCTCCACTGATTCAGGAGAGAGCAGTAAAGCCTAGTAATGCCCAGCTCTGCCCCGTACCATCTCAGTAAGTCTTGCTTCTCCCAGGTAGGTGTGGAGAGTCTGCTCACTGCTGGATCTCACTGACATCATCTGGTATGAGGAGAATGGTAACCACCTGCTGCTGATTGATGGAGAATGGAAGATCAGTTCCATGTTAAGTCTTACATATACTACGTTGGCAGGGAAATTGGAGTATTCTTGGCTTCCACTGAATGGGTAATAGATCAGATCCCCACTAGCCTCAATGATACTAATCCTGCAGGGGAATCCACATACTGCCTGTATCTGCCAGGCAGGGGATAGATGATTAGCTCCTGCTGTCATCCCTACAAACACCACCAGGCTAGGGAATCAGAGTGCTTCCACCTGCTTCTGTGGTACAGTGTACAGTGCCAGAGTAGATAATCAGCTTGTTCTTGACGCCACTGAATTTGAGGTGTAGGGGAATAGCTTTTCCACTGTTTCATTTGTTTTTGGCTGGAGTAGGGCAGCCATTGCCAAAAATATTCCTGTTCTTAGGCCACCTATTTCCCAGAATTTGGCTAGGGAAAACTTTTTTTGTTTGTTTGTTTGCCTATGCTTGTTGGCAGTTCTGCATAGCTCCAATCTGGGATATGTACAGGTGATAAGAAAACCAAGGCTTTCATGGACTGAATTTTGTGCCCCCTCCAAATTCATGTGTTGAAGTTCTAACCCCCAATGTGACTGTATTTGGAGGTAGAGCCTTTAAGGAGGTGACTGCAGTTAAATGAGGTCATAAGAGTAAAGCCCTAATTCTAAAAGTCTGGTCTCCTTATAAGAAGAGGAAGAGACACTAAAATGTTCTCTCTCTCTCTCTGCAAGCACACAAGGAAAAGATCACGAGAGAACACAATGTGAAAGCAACCATCTGCAAGACAAGGAGAGAGGCCTCAGGAGAAATCAAATCTGCTAACACCTTGATCTGAGACTTCTAGCCTCCAGAACTGAGAGAAAATAAATTTCTATTGTTTGAACTATCCAGTTTGTGGTATTTTTTGTGATAGCTTGAGCAGACTAATACACTAGGGAACTTACTGCCATGTTATTCTTCAAGTCCCAAGATCCCTAGGCAGCTCACCTTGTTTCCACGTTTCAGAATCTTATTATGCTTGTTTGTTGTGTTATATTCAGGGCTTTAGTTGTAAAAGGGAGGACCTGGACAGAAGGGGGGATCTTCTCCATCTTGTTTGGCACTGAAGGTCTCCTGCCCTGTAACTTGAGTGCAAACAGTTAAGGTTCACCAAACAGAGTAGAAATTAATGATATTATGTAAAACCTTTCCAAATGATATGGATCAAATAAACAGGTTGACAATAGATATGTGTCAAGATTAGATAACTTTTCTGTGACCCTCCTCTTTCAATTCCTATACCGTTAGCATGAATGTGAATAAAGTAAGCATCCAATTCTATCCGAACTTCATTGTTCTTATCTCTGTTAATTTATTCTCTAAATAATGATATCCACCTAGAGACCCTAACCAGCTTAAATACCTGGACTTGTTTCTTCTTTGTTAATTTATACAGCCAGGGGGATTCAGCTTGCTTTAAGAAACAAATTAAGACCCGTCTGTACCTTTGTTATACATCGGTATAGATACAGCACTGCAAGCCTCACACTTGCTCTGTATACATAATAACTCCAGCTTATTGCTGTCAATTTCTACAGGGATTAAAAAATAATAGTAATGTTTTGGGTTTTTAAAATCAAATATCTCTGTTATCCACAAGACACTTTAAATGTGCAAATAGTAGACCATTATGGATGGAAGGTGTTTCCTGTGGCTTGTTACTGAGGATTGGCCCTTTTCCTCAGCCCTGGATATTGTAGTCTCTGAATGTGGAGGGCCCAGCAGCATATCTTCCTGGTCTCTCATTATATTGCTCTGTAAGTAAGGAGTATGCAGCCCCAAAAGTGCTACCAACATCTATGGGGTTACATGGGGTGACAACAAAGGAAGCTCTGGCCTGCCCCCTTGTAGTTTAATCACATCTGAGAAGAAAATGAGCTCCCAGCTTCTTCTGCTTCTGAATGTGGACTTTGCTTAAACTTCCAACATGCCTTATCGTCCTCATTATTTTGATAATATTTTTAAGTGCTCAGCCCCCCAAAAGTTTTTCCAATTGATGGTGAAACTTTATAGAAGTGATTCTTAACCTCCATCCCCTCCAAGTTCATGTTCTTTCTGTTCTCCCTAAAGATAACTCAGAGTGGCCAAAATGTCATGGTGCTGTGAATTTTTAAACATCTTGTGTTGACCTGGAGGCGTATGGCAGACTCACCATAGACCTGACAAGATTTGTTGCTTAAGAGTACTTTACAAACACTTTTTAGATTCACACTAAGCTGATATTATTGTTATAATTAAGAACCTAAGTGTTAGTTTCTTAAATGTGTTAGAATTATAGAAAATGTAAGTCCCCATTCTGCATCAAATAGAATGCAGAATTACAAAAACCCAAGTAAATCACCTCATCTAGGCTTAATAGTAAAGTCCAAACATCAGTGCTATCATAATAAGAAACCTGAAATACTTTCTATCTGTAAAAGAATATTTACACTTTGAACTATATTTGAAGATGAAAATGGACTCTTTCCCAGCTATACACAAAGAATCTATTAATTAAAGACACAACTGGCTTAATTTTGGATAATCAACCAAGCCACAAAGCCATCTAATTTACCAAACTCTAGAGAACAGTTTTCCAAAGATCATATTCCCTCTCCTTATTTGTATATATCAGAGTCACACTAGAAGGCTGAGCTAAAAAGGGTGCAGGAGGTCATATGATCTAAATCTCATTTGGAGATGAGAAAATTGATATTCAGAGAAGGTAAGTGGCTTATCCAAGGTTGCAAAACCAATTGACCCTGAACTAAAATTCAGATCTCTTAACTCCCAAATAATATTTTTATTATATCAGTGGTTCTCTTATGTTAGGCGGTCTACAAGAATCACTAAGAGGGCATGTTAAAATGCAGACTGCTGTGTCCCACTCTCAAAGATTATGATTCAGTTGCTCTGCAGTGGGACCCAAGAATTTGTATTTTATACCAGATCCCATATAGCTGCTGATGCTGCTGGTCTTCAGAACCACTTTTTGAAAACCATCATTGCAGCATTTTACTCTTATATTTTTAGACTATTTTATTTTTATAGTACTTCTTTTTGAACTTTATATTTTGGAAAATTGTGAAAATACACAGAAGTATACAAGGAATTCTTACAAATCTATTAAGCACCAACAACAGTCTAACAATTGCCAATCTAAAGGACCTCTAAACATACCACCTTTTTTTCTGTGCTTTGCTGGGGGCACAGGAACTCTCATAAGTTCCAAAAGTTTAATATAAATATGTTTTGTATTATTGCTCTAGTCATTTTCAGTTTGCAGTTATATAATATATAGTGTCTTTACAACTTTATGAAAAGATGGAGACAGTGGTTACCAGCTTCCATATCTCAGTGAGAGAAATGGAGACTCAGATGGTTATTAAGTAGCTTACCCAGAACTCAAACTGAAGTCTGACTCCAGAATTCATCTTTACAGGTATTATTACTCAATTTCTTCAATTAAAGTCAAATGCATATGATTTTAAGGCAAAATGACTTTACTAGCTCCACTTATTTCTATACGTGTAGTCAGTAATGGTAACACAACCATAGCACTTGTGGGAAAGTGTACAATGATTAATGGCCCAGGAATATGCAGACCTCCTGATGGAGTGGAGATGGTTTCATTTACAGTCAAACTCTCAATGCGGTTAGTTGTCATAAAGATTTAGATTCCACCACCTGACTTCAATATTTATGCCAAAGTATGAGGAGTTCTTCCTTTTGTTTAGGACCTGAGTATCCCTAGGATTCTGTCTCTTGCTTTCAGAAAGGTGGATAGCGTTTGTCATTTATGTGCCTCCAACAAACTGTGAAGCTTAATGAACTATCATTAGCTTTACATATGACTGTTTATTTATAGTAGCATATGTCTCTAAATACTTTCATATTATATGCATATATTCATACTCATATTCATATACATTATGAGAAATTCATATGCAATTATGATTTGATATGCAAAGTTATAAAACACTTGTGTGTGTCAAATAAAATGCTACCGACCATGTGTTATAAAATCTCACTTTAATCTCCTAATTCATGTATTGTTCTAACAGTTACCACTTTTGAGACACAACTAATTAGTCAGTGCTATCACATGCCTCTCTGATTGTGACAGACATCATGCTCTATACATTTTATGATTAGCACAGAACAAAATCAAAGGTCAGAGAAGCTCTGTTGAGATAAATCTTAGCAGTTAACAGTACTTTCTTACCACTGACTTGTAGATTTGTTATGTGATTCTGATTTCTTCTCTTCAAGATTATTAATTTGGAATAACAGTGAATGGTTTTAGGGAATTTTGTGAAATGACAGCTCTTTTTACCTAAGATCTATGAAAACAAATGAAAACATCTAATTTATATTTTTTAAATTGAAAGAGTTAGCTTCCAATTCAAATTGCTAATTAGTATTGGAAAAGGTGCTCCACATCTTTAGTCAACAGAAAATGCAAGTTCAAACCTCAATAAGGTATAAAAACGCCACTATAAGAATAGCTAAAATTAAAAAGACTGACAACATCACGTGTTGAAAAGGGTATAGAGTAACTGCAACTCTCACAGATTGCTTGTCAGAGGGTAGATTTGTAAGACTACTCTGGAAGACTCTTTGACAGCAAACAGTAGACCCAAAAACAACATTAATACCCTAGCATCCAGCAATTCTACTCTTGGCTACATACATAACAGAAATGTGTACACATGAGCAGCAAGACATATTCACAAGAATAATCTTGGAAGTTTTATATATAATGGCCAAAATCTTGGAACAACACAAATGTCCATCCACATTGAAGTAATATATATATGTAATATGTCCATATAATGGTACATAATTCAGCAATAAAAAAGAATTAACCACTGATATATGCAAAAAATATTAATGTATCACACAGGCAAAATATTGTGTGAAAGAAAACCAAACTAAAAAGAGGACAAACTACGATTCCATTTACATGGAGTTCAAAGAGCCAAAACTATTCCATAATGATAGCATTTGAAATTGCCATTACCTTCTGGGGAGTATTAACAAAAACAGAACACAAAGAAGCTTTCTGGATAGCTGGATATGTTCTATATTTTGATCTGGGACACATGTAAAAATTTATTGTGTTTTATACTTGAGATTTGTTTACTTACTAAAATATTTTTACAAAGATATAAGATTATTTATTTCAATATTGTAGAAATACCCCATCAAAGTAACATTTTTGGACCGGCTGATTTCCAGGTAACTTTTCTGAGTCACCAAGTCATATTACTGGAGGTTCTACATGAGCAATATAATGTAAATGCTGATTTCAGGAGCAAGTGATACTGAAATGTAGACTTAGTACCAACTCTTTTTATTACAAAATCTGACTTAGTCATATAACTCATTTTCTTTTCTTAAACACAGAAGTTAACAACTTCTGTGGATATATATATATATACATATATATATATATATATACAATTTACACAACTCCTTGTAAGCTATTAAGTAACTATTAGATGTATCCATTCTTGAAGAACTATACTATGAGTCTATGAAGGGTGTTACCTAATAAAATATTTATCTTTTTTGAGATTCATAAAAATAAACTTCTTATAAATGCCTTATTTTATATTTCTTACACATTTTATTTTCAATATAACATATCACTATTTCAAAAAATGATAAATCATATGCATACCTGGAAGAAAAGTACAACCTCCATTCCTAAGCCATACTCCAGATGGGACTATTTTCTAATTGGGCTTGACTATCCTACAAAGGCACATAAGACAGGAAGGTGCTCTAGACACTAAGGAAATTCAGGCCCACAAGACTTCTGCTGAGGCATTATATTTTGCTTTTGCTAAAGTTATGTATAGACCTCTGTGAGTGGTTGTCCCATATACAAATTCACACAGGGAATTAATTCCCTGGCGTGAAGCTGAAGTCACAAGTATTATTTGTCTTGGAAACCTCAAAATGATTTTTCAGCACTTTCTTTCTGATCTTCAAAATGGAGCAAATCCTTATTCTCTGGGGATGATTGTTACACCAGAAACATTCTTGAATATCATTTTTATTTCGAGCAGAATCTGTCCCTGAAATAGCAAACTTGACATATTATTAAATGTGTCACCTCTCCTGACTCTCAACATTACCATTACTGAAACTAGGTATAATATAGAAGAAGGTGTTTCGTGTCAGTAGAAGTGGTAGAGCCAGAAAATTAATTGGATTCCTTTTAAATGAATCTCCTATAGATCAGCAGATTTATTTAGGGTTACTTAAAAAGCACTTAACATTCCATTAGTGACAAACTTTGATTTATGTCAGCAGTATAAGACATTCTTCAACCATTTATTTTAGTGTAAGAAGTCATTGCAGAAAAAATGCAATTATTGAATATCTAAGAAACAAATACTAAGACAAAACTGGGGTACTTTTCTTACAGAATTATAGATATTATGCTTGAGTCTTCATTTAATCCAAGCATTTGGCTGTTTTACTTTGATAAGTTAGTTTATGATCATGAAAGATAAAATGATTTGTTTTAAAAGAACATTAACATAGTTTTACAAAGTTCATAGCTATGATTTAAGTGCCACTTGCTTACAGCTATTAAATGAGGAGGATAGGAGATGCTTTGGGGGGCTTCCCAAGCCCGTGTTTGGGACATGGACACTAGACATAAAGAGAGGCATGTCCTCAAATGCTGGCAAATATTTGAGAGGCCAGCATTTATAAGTTCATCACTTCAAAGTGCCCTTCACCTTGACTGTATTGGGTTTAACCTCAAGCCCCTAAACTTTAGAATTTCTCTTAGTCATTCATAGGATTGAGGCAGATAGCAGAAAAATCCCAAAGGTGTCATGCTGAAAATTGACTTCCCACAGAATGGAGGAGAGAGGTGAATAGCCCTGAGCTTCTTTTGACTTTCGGAGTAAATGAATGACAAAGATGCTAGTGGAAGCTGAAAGCATCCATGCTATTATTTCCTCTGAGTTAATTAAATAAATATGAAAATAGATTTCCTCTTCTGTGGAGATGGAATAGATGTATTTTTTCTTATTCTTCCCATTAAGTGTAACTAAAATGACTTACAAGTCATTGAAGTATATAACCTAAAGATGGAGAGAGGAGAAAGTAGATAAGGTAAGGATCTCTGAACTCAAGGAACAATGTGGTGGTGAGTTCTCAACAAAAGCCTGCAGCTCTTTAGATAAAAGACCAGGAGAAGTTCAGCCTAGCAGACAAAACTTTTAGACAATAACTGCTGTATTGCAGCTAAACACCATAGAAAACACTGAAGGAGGGCTCACCCTCACCCTCACCATTAAAGGCCAAATCGAAGTCTAGACTTTCACACTCACATTCTCCACACTCACACTTGTTAGGCAGTAATGAGGTGCCAGAACCCCTCACTGAAGTGGTGTCAGAGAAGACCAAGTATGGAGCCGGGATTTTATATTCATCCTTGCTGGGTGATAATAAGACTATGCTCCACTTACAATGTCATGGGAGAACACATGGAGGGCCTACATGTCCACTTATACCCTGCATTAACAAGACACTCCTGCCCCTTTCAACTGGGGTGGTAACAGAGGAGGGATAGGAAAAAAACAGGACTTTTACTGCATCCCATCTGTAATGACACCCTCCTTGTGGTGTCACTGAAGGCCATGTGAGGAGCAGTAACCATATACTCCTACTTCTCAGTAGAGAGGTGTCAGCAGGGGGAGGGGAGTGGAGAGCTAGAACTTCTACCCCACCCAGCAGCAATAAGAAGCACCTCCACCTTGAATGTCAAAAGAGGCCACATGGAGAACCTGGACCTATACCTCCACCTAGCTGTAAAACTGTGATGTCCCCATTCCCTTGCTGAACTACTGTCATATGAAACCAACTAAAACAAAGTTTAAATAAGATTCAGAATCTCATAACATCATACTGAAAATGTCCAAGTTGTAAATTAAAATAAAATCATTCTTTATACCAAGAACCAAAAAGTCTTAATCTGAATGAAAAAAAGTTGATCAACAGATGCCAAAACCAAGATTACAGAGATGTTAGAATAATCCGACAAATATTTTAAAGTAGTTATCTTCAACTAACAATAAAATCTTTAATAACCATTATGAACATGTTTGAAACAAAAACAATAGAAAGTATCAACAAAGAAATAGAAAGTCTCAGCAAAGAAATGGATAAGCAAAAAACGAGTGGAAATTTTAGAGCTGAAAAACAATAATGGAAATAATAAAACCCAATAAATGAGCCCAAAAGCAGAATGGAAGGGACAAAAAATGGACCAATGAACTGGAAGACAGAACAATAGCAACTATCATAATTGAATAACAAAAAGAAAGTAGAGTTACAAAATTAACAGAGCCTCAGGAACATTTCTATCTATATTAAAATATGTAGTATTTATGTCATCAGAGTCCTGGAAAGAGAGCAGAAAAAAGATAGTGTAAAAAGTACTTGAAGAAATGATAAAAATTTTCAAAAGACATACACATATAGATCCAAGAAGTTAAGAAGACTCCAAACAGGAAAAACCCAAAGAAATTCACACAAACATACATTAGTGTCAAACTTCTAACTAAAAACAAAGAAAAAATTTTGAAATCAGCTACACAGAAATGATACCTTACATAAGACAAACAGAATGACAATGGATCTGTTCTTAGAAACCATGAAGGCAAAAACGAAGTAGAACAATATTTTTCAGGTGTGGAAAAGTTAAGAACTGTCAACCTAGAATCCTATATCCAGTTAAAATTTTTCCCAGGATTTAAGAGGAAGTCAAGATTAAATTCTTAGATGAATGAAAATTAATGGAATTTTTCACCAAGAGACCTATTTTAAAATAATGCCCAAAGGAAGTTCTCTAAAGAGAAAGGACAAAATAACAAATATTAAAACATAAGAAAGAATGAATATAGTGAGCAAAAATATGGGTAAATACCATAGACTTTCTTTTTCCTCTTGAGTTTTCCAAATTGTATTTGTTATTGGAACAAAAAATTATAATGATGTCTAATATGACTCAACATACATACAGAGGAAATATTTAAAACAATTATATAACAAAGAAGGAAGAATAAATAGAGGTAAAGGAAGGTAAGGGTACTATACTTCACTCAAACTGATAAAATGATGATACTAGGAGACTGTGATAAGTTATGAATACATAATAAGACAGCAACCATAAAAATGTTATACAAAGAGGTACTCTTTAAAATGCTGTAGATGAATCAAAAAATGTGCTAGCAACACACAGAAAGACAAGGAAGTAAGCAGAGAAACAAAAAATGAAGTAAACAAAGAAAAACAAAAAAAAAATGTCACATTCAAGCTTCAATATAGTAACAATTACATTAAATGTAAATGATCTGAGTATACTAATTAAAAGACAGAGATTTGCAGAGTGGATTAAAAAGCAGGGCCCCAGTATATGCTGTCTATAAGAGATTCACTTCAAATATAATGATATAGATAGGGTGAAAGTAAAAGAATAGAAAAGCAATATCATGCACATACTGATAAATGAAAGCAGAAGTAGATATATTAATAATAGTTAACAGAGATTTCAGAGCAAATAAAATTGCCAGAGACAGAGTGACATTTAATCATAAAATAGTCCATTCATCAAGAAGTCATAAATGTGTAGGTTCCAAACAACAGAGCTGCACAATGTGATTAAAAACCTGATAGAACTGAAAAGAGATATAGGCATATTCACAATTATGTTTGGAGACTTCAATGCTGCTTTCTTGATAATTAATAGAACTAAACAAAATTTCAGCAAAGATGTAGAAGAACTCAACAACACCATCAACCAACCAACTAATCAACATTTATAGAACACTCTATCCAAAAATAGCATAATACACATTATTTTTAAGTACCCAGAGAACATATACCAAGTTTGACCACATTGTGAGCCATAAAACAAACCTCAACAAATTTAAAAGAATTAAATTCACACAAAATATGTTCTCTGACCACAGTGGAATCAATTTAGAAGCCAATTATAGAAAGAAAACAGAAAAAGCTTCAAACATTGGAAACTAAACAACATACTTCTAAATAATCCATGAGTCAAAGAGGAAGTATCTAGGAGAAAAAAATACATTAAATAAATATGAGAATATAACATCAAATTTGGGGAGACATAGCTGTGACAATGTCAAAAGGGAATTATGTAGAAATAAATACATATATTAAAGAAGTAGAAAATCTCAAATCAATAATCTACTCATTTCAAGAGGACAGAAAAGGAAGAGCAAAATAAACTTAAAGAAAGTAGAAGGAAGGAAATAATAAAGATAACAGCAGAAATCAATGAAATTGATTGAGATTAGGAACAAGGCAAAGATGTCTAGAACTAGAACATGGTTCCAGATCTTCTAGTCAGTACAATAAAGCAAGGAAAGGAAACAAAAGGCATACAGAGAGTGCGATGCGCACCACCTGGGGGATGGACACGCTGGAAGCTTGGACTTCGTGGGGGGCAAGGGCAACATATGTAACCTAAACTTCTGTACCCCCATAATATCCTGAAATAAAAAAAAGGCATATAGATAGGAAAGGAAGAGCTAAAACTGTCCATATTTGTAGATGACATGATTGTCTATGTGGAAAAATTTCAAGGGATCAAAATTGCTAGAACTAACAAGTGAGTTCAATGTAGTCACAGAATATAAGATAAACATATAAAAATTATTTGTGTTTCTAAATATTAGCAGTGAATATATGGGCACCTAAATTAAAAATGGAATGCCATATACAATTGCTCTAAAAGGAAGAATTTAAGTGTAAATCTAACAAAATTTGTACATGACTTGGATTCTAAAAAATGCTAAACACTAATGAATGAAATTAAAGAAGATGTAAATCAATGGAGAGCTATGCCATGGTCATGGATTGGAAGACTCAACATAGTAAAGATGTTCATTCTCCTCAAATTGATATGCGGGTTTAAGGAAAATTCTATCAAAATCCTGGCAAGATTTTTTGAGATATAGACAAGATTATTCTAAAGTTTATATGGAAAGGCAAAGAAATTAGAATATATAAAACATACATGTGAAAGGAGCATAAAGTGGGAGCTACCAGTCTATACAATTTCAAGATTTATTATATAGCTACAGTAAGAAAGACTGTAACTGGTTGAAGGATAGTCACACAAATGAATGGAATAGAATAGAGAACCCACAAATAGACCCACATAAATATGCTGAACAAATTTTTGACAAAGATATAAAAGGTATTTAATGGAAAAATGATAGGCCTTTCAACAAATGATGCTGGAGCAATTGGACATCTAGGAACAAAACAAAAATAATAATGAATTTCAAACTAAGTCTCACATCATATGCAAAAATTAACTTGAAAAGAATCATGGATTTAAATGTAAATCTTAAAACTGTAAAGATTTTGGATGAAATAAAAGATACAAGAGAAAATCTTGTGGATCTAGGGCTAAGCAAAGAGTTTCCAGATCTGACATCAAAAGCATGACTCATGAAAAGAAAATGTTGATAAAGCAGACTCCATAAAAATTAGAAACTTTTGCTCTATGAAAGGCTGTGTTAAGGGGATAAAAACACAAGCTACCACTGGAAGAAAATAGTTGTAAACCAAACTATGTACAAGTTTGACAAAGGACTACTATCTACAATATATTAGAATTCTCAAAACAACAGTAAACAACAACAACAAAAAAGAAATCTGATTAGAAAATGAGAAAAAAATGAAGACACATTTCATGAAGGAGGAAATAAAGAGGGCAAATAAACGTATGAAAACATATTCAACATTATTACCCATTTTGGAAATGCAAATTAAATCACAATGTGGCATCATTATACACCTATTAGGATGGCTACGATTAAAAATAGTGACAACACCAAATGCTGGTGAGGATGTGTAGAAATTGGATCTCATGTACATTGCTGGTGGAAATGGGAAAGTGTACGGCCACTGTGGCAATTATTTGTTGGTTTTTAATATAACTAAACATGCAACTACCATATGATTCAGCAATTGCACTCTCAGGCATTCATCCATAAACAATAAAATGTATATTCACACAAAAATCTGAACATGAAAGTTCAAATTTACTTGCAGTAGCCAAGTGTGAACAATCCAGATATCTTTCAATTGTTTTTTTTTTAATTGTTGAATGGTTAAACACAGTGTTGTAGATCCATTCCATTGAATATTACTGTGCAATAAAAAGGAATAGATTGGCCGGACGCGGTGGCTCACGCCTGTAATCCTAGCACTCTGGGAGGCCGAGGCGGGCGGATTTTTTGAGCTCAGGAGTTCGAAACCAACCTGAGCAAGAGCAAGTACCGTCTCTACTAAAAATAGAAAGAAATTAATCGTACAACTAAAAATATATAGAAAAAATTATCTGGGCATGGTGGCACATGCCTCTAGTCCCAGCTACTCGGGAGGCTGAGGCAGAAGGATCGCTTGAGCCCAGGAGTTTGAGGTTGCTGTGAGCTAGGCTGACGCCACGGCACTGTAGCCCAGGCAACAGAGTGAGACTCTGTCTCAAAAAAAAAAAAAAAAGGAATAGATTTATACACATAACCTGAATAAATCTCCAGAGAATTATGCTGAATGAAAAAAAATCCAATCCCTAAATGGTACATACTATATGATTTCATTTATATAATATTCTTGAAATGACAGAATTACGGAAATGGAGAACATATTTATTAGTGGTTGCTAGGGGTTCAAGAGGGGATAGGGATGGCATGGAAGGGCGCTTGGCTATAAAAGGACAACATTAAAGAATTCTTGTAATGGAACAGTTGTGCATCTTGACTATATCGATGTTGGTATCTTTTTGTGAAATTGTACTATAATTTTGCAAGACATTACCATTAGGGGTAACTGGGTAAAGGGTATATGGGATCTCTCTTTTTATTTTGTACAACTGTACACACACACACACAAACACACACACACATACTAGAATATTTTTCAGCTTTAAAAAGAAAGAAAATTCTGATACACACTACAACATGGATGAACCTTAAATGCATTATGCTAAGGGAAATAAGCCAGTCACAAAAGGACAAATACTGTACACTTCCACTTATATGTGGTATCTAGAGTAGTCAAATTCATAGAGACAGAAAATAAAATAGTGTTTGCCGGAAGCTGTGGTAGGGGACATAGGGAGTTACTGTTTAATGCGTACAGAGTTTCAGCTTAGAAAGATGAAAAGAGTTTAGGAGATAGTGGTGATGGTTTGTGCAGCAATGTGAATGTACTTAATGCCACTGAACTGTACAACTAAAAATGGCTCAAGCATAAATTTTACATTATGTATATTTTACCATAATAAAAAATGTTAAAATGAAAATGTACTTGACTCAGATATATAAAGTACCCCATAGTATTTGTTTATTTCTGTGTCTGTTATATACTTTATCTCCTTCCCCTCAACTTGGTCTGAGCTTGGTAAAACATGGAGGTGGTCAACCACGTATATCCCTGATCCATATACCAGTATTCTTGTGCATCCCTTTTAAACAGGTCCAGAGGGAAATCCATAAGGTAAGCACATTCAGAATAAAGAATTAATACTGAAAATTTAAGTAGGAAGGAGAAACTTAGTAAAATCCATGTATAATCCATGAAACCCAAGGATAAGCAATACAGATTGACCTCCTTTGGGATATGAACAAGCCACTGGAATGTCATCCGAAAACAAACATCGCCAGTGTGTCTATGTACGTTTGCCTTATTTCTCATTCTGAAGTTATGCTTTATTTATGTTTTCCTTAATGCATTCATTGTGACCTTTCAGCCCCAAATTTACCTAACTGAATAGTTGAGACCAAATAGCTTCTCCAGTCCCAATGCCAAATTCTTAAAAAGAGAATCTGCTGGTTTTTCCCAGGTCAACGCCATGACTTTTATCTAATTAACTGTTGAGTCCTGTGGGAGAATAAACGTGGATATGTAGGATGAGTCCATTGATGCTTGCCTTTTTGAAAGATATGATGCACAAAATAAACACATTGGCAAGACAGAGTTATAAGCATGAATGAAGCAGAAAACTTTGGATGAACTCTTTCTTGGTGTCTTACAAATGCCAGTGCTGTATAGCTAATACATGGAGTGGGAATGGATGGCCTTCTCTCTCTGTTACATAGATGTCAATAGTTCCTTTATCAGTATTAGAAAATGAGAGTCTTTTGTCAGCTTCTATTAGCATCACTTCCATATTCTCTCAACATTCACTGTCCAGTACCTGACAACTTGGCCTACTGGAAATTTCTGCCTAAGGGCTTTCTTTTACTCAAGTGTTAGTTAATGCCCTAAGAAAGTTAATGCTTTTGGGAAACAGCCTTTAGTAATAATGAATGGGAATTAGAGATAAATACTGGATTAAACTTTCCCCTGGGGAAGGAGAGGGATAACTCAGGGGCATGTTTTATCTTGGATTCCAGAGTTCCCCAGCAGAATGAGCCCCAGATGCCCATAGCAATAATCTTCTATTACCATATTCTTTTTTTTTTTTTTTTTTTGCTTCTTCCCCTTCTTCATTTCACTTTCTAACTTCCCTAATGGTGCTTTTTTTGGTCAACGCTCAAATAAACTACCTGACCTCAAATTCCCATCTAAGGGTTTTCTTCTTTGAGAATGCAATGTAAGACAGGGGCAAAGGACATAAATTGCCAAACGGCCTGCATTCAGGGCTGGCATGATGGAGGAGAACAGGAGAGGCCAGTAATTGACAAAGATAGGAAAGATAAGCAGAAGCCGTGAGAAAGCTTCAGGTCTAAAGTGAACCCATCCGAGTCAGGGTGCAGAAAGTAAATATGGCTTGAACACTCAAGAAAGATCTGATCTGTGCAGAACAAGAGAGACTTCTTATAGAATAGGAGTCAAAATCTTCAGCCAGATCATGGAGCAAGATCGTTAGGAGACAAGCCGAGTAAGGCTCATCCTTTTGGAATCTTAGCAGGTGGGAACATAAAAGAAGAAGGGCCCTGCTGGATGCCTGGAGACATAGGATTCACCATGTCTGGTCAGTGACTTGAAACATACTAGAGACATTTCTCAGCTGAGGTCCAACGGAGTGAATTAATCCATACAACTATCTTAGTTTGCTTGAAGAAATGCTAATCTGTCTATGTATGAGGATACAGATTTCCTCACAAATTAAATCATTAGCTAATGTCTCACTTTGGATTAATGAAATGCTTATTATAAGAGAAAATAATTGTTTCCTTGTAGATGTATTTTTTTTAAATAAGACTTTAAAGCTTTAGAAAGCACAACATTTTCAGGCTTAAAAACAGAGTACTTCAGACTTTCACTCAGGTACATGTTAATGTATAAGCAAAGATATAAAGATCCAACATTCTTATATTCAGTATGAATTTGTTCATTCTGTCAGAAAAGGGCATAAAAATTACTTAAACACTCCTAAAATGTAGACACCAAGTCTCTTTTCAGTGTTAGCTAATGAGGAGGAGTCAGTTCCAGTATCATTAACTAGTCGATTGAATTGCAAAGTTTTACATAACTCTTAAAATACTAAGCACCTCCTGTAACAGAACAAAATGAATTTTAGTAACTGACTATAATATACATGCTTAAACCTCTGGAAACTCCATAGCCACTTCCACTTGAAAGTGGTTGGATTTCCTTTATGAATTACATTGACAGATCACTAATTGAATGTGTAGTTAAAAATTACTCTAGAGACACTAGTAAATATGGCATACTATGTTTCTTCTTTGATGTACTCCCTTCTGCTCTACACATTTAGCAAAAATAGATACAATATAAAAATAAAGAATCAAAGAGACTTAGACAAAATAAACATATTCATAGACTAGAGACAAAATTGAAAGCTGGAGTGGTTAACACAGAGCTGAAATGAAAGATCATATTCCAAAGTAGGCAGTGGAAGTTGTGACTTCACCTCCTATGGGGTAAGAAGGACTAGAAGTCTTCTTTGGAGTTGGCCTCACTGCTTAAGTCCAGGAGCTATGATTCACAAAAATTGGGTGAAGAAATACTGACGACTGCTGCCCGAGGCACAATTTATATGGAGCTGCCAGGCAATGTAAGCCTGAGGATACTGACATAGCCTCAGGACAGGGCTGCCAGAGGCTCACTAACCAGTCTTGTCAATCCTTCACATCCCTACCAAGGAGGAGGCCTGAGTCTTGATTATAAAATAGCCTCATAACTTCTTGGTAGGAAGAAGGAGCCAAGAGAATTAAAGAAAGATAAAACAATGCAAAGCAAAAAATAAACGTTCTCCTTAAATAAGCCTGTAATCCATAATTCTAAAATACATGAAGAAATCTAAAGCTAAGAAATACAACCAACATTTTAAGTGTTCTCATCACAAAAAATAAGTATGTGAGGTAATGTATATGTTAATTAACTCAATTTAGCCATTACACAGTGTACACATATTTCCAAACAACATATTTTATAGGATAAATACATACAATTTTTTGTCAATTAAAAAATAAATTAATTTTAAAAAGCAAAAGAATACAACCAATAAAATAAACATCAGAACAGGAAGAAGCATCTTCTGACCATCTTAATTTTATAAAATAATTTGACAAAGGTTTTATAATAAGTATGGTTGTGATACTCAAAGAGATAAAAAAATAACATTCAGAAATGGGCAAGAAAATTAAATAAAAAGTTATATATGCAAAAGGTGAATATAAAAATAATCTAATTGAAATATATCAGAAATAAAAATATCATCAAAATAGAAAATAATTTTTTTTAAAGATGGCAAGGCAGACTTTATTTAATGAGATGATGGTGATGGGTATAGGGACTGTTACAACGTGGTCTTGCAGAGAGATTGGCCTCAACTCTGATTCCAGCAAGGGCAACTGGGGATTTATAATCCAGGAGCAGGCTGGGGTTAGCGGGTGAAAAACCACTAAGAGGAAACATCAAGGATAAGGGTTTCTGGCTAAAGAGACTAGATAGGATTATTGCTGAAGGCAGGCCCAGGTGATAAGATATAGAGGGTGGCCAGATATCAAGGGTGGGGGATTTTCACTATACTGATTTAGCAGAATTCTTCCTTAAACTAGATTCTACTAATGCAAGGACAGAGAGGGAAGTCCAAGGTCGGGCCTAGTTAAGCAGAGGGCTCAGAGGAGCCTGGCTAACGTTTTGGTCAAAGGAGTCTTTGTCAGCCTGGTGATAGGTGGAGAAAAACTTGCTCCTAGTCTAAGTGGGTCACATGCCTCCAGCACTTTACGAAACCCAGGTCTGAGCATATTTCTCCAAGTTTGATACTGTTAGAAGGTTTAAGCTCTCCAGAGCAAAAAGACTGGAAATGACAACGACTATGACTTTGTGGAGTTTTAGTCTGATGATGTTCTAAGACAGTTGCCAAAACAGTGAGCTACCTTTTTGGTGAAAGATTCCATTAAGTGTCATTTTATATCACTTGAAAAAGTACAGGAAGAATTTTTTAGAGAGTGGAATGTTCCATTTTAAGAAGCCATCATATCCAGTGAAACGATATAATCAGAATTGTACCTTTCTAGAAAAACTACAGATGAGGAATGATTTAAAAAGAAAGAAAAATTACTCAGGAAGAGATTAGCCAAAAAAGGAATTGATTATAATTTTCCTTCACTGATTTTTACGGAAAAAAGAAATGTTTCAAATATAGATTTTCAGAAATCTGCAAATAGCCAGGTTTTACCTAAGAAGTAGAAAAAAGAGGTGTCAGGCATTCCTATGAGAAAAAAAAAAAAAAGCCTGTTATCTGAGGAATGCAAGCCCTTTTAAATTATCAGGCCTGGAAAGGCATTTAAATTATAACAGCAGTCACATTTCACTCCCCCTTGAGCTAAATAATTGCCTCTTGAAGCCACTTGCTGTGCCATCTCTAACTAACATCAAGTAGTCATAAAATTCCATACACCCTATAGTTCAACAATGTACAGCCATTCACTAACCAGTGTTATTTCTGTAAAGCAATGCGAATTCCTGAGGAACAACTTATGTATTTGCCCCTCTCCTGATTCCTCCTTTTTTTCCTTAAAAACTTGAGCCTCTCTGTTGTTCTCTGGAGGACTCCCCAAGGCAACTTGGAAGTATGTCCCTGGCTGTAGTCTTCAACCTTTGCACTTGAATAAATTCTCTTTAAACTACATTCTGACCTTTTTGATTATTTCAGGTTGACACCTAACACTTCTGAAAAGATGGTGAATAGCCAGGGCCCCACAGCGGTTTGTACACCAACATGTTTGGAAAGATGAAAATCTGAAATGACAATAAATGAATAATGATGATAAAGATAATGAAATAGTTGGAACCAATAGACCAACACTTACGTGCACATCTAAAAATAAAACTCATTGTGTTCCCTAGATAGGGAGGGATTCCAGGTCTCCTACAGACAAAAGTGGGTGCTGTTGCCTTGCGGCAATTGCCCCACCTGGGAAGAAGGACAAGTGTGCGCCCTAGGCCTCCATCTTGGTCCTACCCCACCCTAAACTGCTCCTGAGCAACTGCTATACCTGGGGGGAGGAGGGAATACCCTACGAATTGGCCAATCATAATTTTGCATGCCAGCTGCAAAAGAATGCAGAGGACTCTCTAGCCCATGGGCCAAGCAGCATAAGTAACATAGAGTCCAGAAATTTACCTAGAACAATCTGCATGTGTAGTAATGCAACTCCCAACTGTCCAATCAAAGTGGTTCCATGGTGATATCTGAGCCACTAGGGAGGTCCCAATCTGGGCACACCAAGAACCAACATTTCAGACTAAAACCTGACAATTGGAAATCAAACAGGTGAGAAGGGGAGAAGGCGATGTGTAAATCCACACCTAATGGGTACAATGCACACTATCTGGGTGATGGGCACACTTATAATTTTGACTCAAACTGTACACAACCAATTTATGTAACCAAAATGGTAGCACCCCCTAATACTCTAAAATAAAAAAACTAAACATTAAAAAATAAAACCCATAAAAAACGGTAAGGGGGTTTTGAAGAGACAGAAAACATTTTTACCCTTTTTCACACCATTTTCTCTGTCATAATGTATTATGGACTTCTAGGACAGTAGCATTTGTCAATTCTCAAATCCTTGATCTCCTACTTTTATTCCCCAACATGTTTTGCAAATATTTGAAATTTAAAAATAAAGGCCATGCATTCTATTTTTACAAGCTGTTTCAGGAGCACACAAGGTAATCCTTTAAGATAGAAAATCTTCCTTTTTCTAGTATTTTTTTGCTTTGAATATACTGCCAGAGCACAAATCCTGATATTAGTCATGTATTTTGGATAACCTCAATTCACAGCAGTTTATGTATTAAAAATATTTATGTATTCCCTGATTTTGATGAGCACAACAGCAATGTTTCAAAAACCTTCCAGTGGGATGTAATAAAACTTGAATTGTGGCCCTGAATCAATTCAAGGTTCAACTCCATCTCTTGCTTGCTGAATTGACTTGGGCATGTTTCAAGAATAGAATAAAAGAACATTGCATTCCCTCTGGAGGAGGGGTAATACTAACCCACTTCTCAGGGAAGAGATGGCTGCTGACTATTTCAGCCCCTGGAAGGAGTGACCATTTCCCACTTAATCCTGCTGTGGGATGGGTGTGGGATGGGAAGGCAAGGGCTTTAGAACCTCCTATTAAAGACCAGGAAGGCCTCTAGGTAGAAGATCAGGTTCTCAGCTCCACAGCTCAGGAACTCTGGGCTTTAACATATCAAAGAGTGACCAGGCCCTGGGTAAACAGAAAATAAAATTAATAGACAGAATAAATTATAAACAGAACACTGTTGAATAGATTATTATTGACTTGGAAGATAACACTGAATGCTTCACTTATCACACAGCAAAGAGATAAAAAATGGAAAATATGTTGACAAGCAATTAATATTCTCACAAGATTCATTGAAATTGTTTACACTTAAACTTCAGGCACTAATCGTTTGGGATCTCTGTTTCAGAATATTGAGAAGCAGGCAATGGCAGGGAAGAAATATTTAATAAAATATTAACTGAAAATTTTCTGATATTAAAGAAGGATGCAAGTATTCAACTGATAGTGCACTTTGAGTACCAATCATCATAATAATAATAACTACATAATTACATCTATTGCTGAATACATAATAGAGAAATTTTAGGATATCAAGAATAAAAGAAAAAATTTTAAAAGCAAAAATGTTTGATTTACCTAAAAATTTATAATTTGACGTGCATCAGATTTCTCATTATCGACAAGAAAAGCCATAGAAAATGGGGTAATAGCTTCAAAGTTCTGAGAGGAAAAATAATTATGAACACAGAATTCTATACTCAACAAAAGTGTCATTTGAAATTAAGGCCACAATAAAGACACTTTTAGAAATAAAAAGAATAAAAGAATTTGTCATAAACAAACCCTGATAATATTCACTTTGGTTAAAAGAAAGACCATAAATGAATGCCATGTTTTTTCCTTCCTGCAAGTAAATTTCAGTATTGTGCTTACTGGGAGGTTGGGTACAGCTCAAAATTTCCCTCAGATTTCTTACAATCTCCCCTGTCTTAGTCCATTTTGTTTTGCTGTAACACAATACCACAGACTGTGTAATTCATAAATAGAGATTTTTCATATAGTTCTGGAAGTTGGGAAGGTCAAAGTTGATGGGTAACATCTAGTGACAGCTTTCTTGTTGCATCATCCCATGGTAGAAGGTGGAAGGGCAAGAGAGTACAGGAAAGAAAAAGAGGAAGGAGGCTCAACTCATCTTTTTTTCAGGAGCCTACTCCCACAATAACCAACCCATTCCTGTGATAATGGCATTAATCCATTCATGATGATAGAGCCCTCGGGACCAATCACCTCTTAAAGGTCCCACTTCTCAACACTCTTGCATTGGGGATTAAGTTTACAGCATATGGATTATGAAGGACACGATCAAATCATAGTATTCTGCCCCTGGCCATTAAAATTTGTATTCTTCTCTCAAGTCCAAATGCATTCATTCCATCCCAATAGTACCAAAAGCCTTGACTTGTTCCAGTAGCAGTTCAAAAGACCAAAATCCAAAGTCTCATCTAAGTAAGATATGGGTGAGACTCAAGGCATGATTCCTCCTGAGGCAAATTCTTCTCCAGCTGTAAGTCTGTAAAATTAACAAGTTACATGCTTCCGAATACAATGGTGTAATAGGCATGGGATAGACATTCCCATTCCAAATGAAAGAAACAGGCAAAAAGAAAAGGAAAACTAAAGGCCAAAACCCCACAGGGAAAACAACACTAAGTCTTAAAGCTGAAGAATAATATCCTTTGACTCCATATTCCATATCTTGGGCACAGTGGGGCAAAGGTTGGGTCCCCAAGGCTTTCGTCAAACATGAGTTTGCTGGGCTCAGTCCACCCTGCAGTTCTCATGAGTTTCAGTCTCATACCTGCACCTTTCCCAGGCTAGAGTTAGATTATAGTGGCCCTATAGTTCTGGGATCTCTGGTGTGGCCTTGCTCCCTCAGCTCCACTAAGTATTGCTACAATTGTGGGCTTTCTGTGGCTGATCTGACTCTATATTTCCCCTCAATGTTGCACTAGTAGGGAATTTCTGTGCTGGCTCTGCCCCTGCAACAAGTCTCTGCCTGGGCTCCCAGATTGCCTGCAACATTCTTTGAAATCTAGGTGGAGGGCACCATGTTCTCCCAGCTTGTACACTCAGCATGTATGCAGAGTCTGCACCACATGGATGACATCAAGGCTTACCCTTTGTGTCCTCTGGAGCAGCAGAACAAGCTGCACCTGGGCCTACTTTAGCCAAGACTAGTGACATCAAGGGACACTGCTCTGAAATTCAGGGAGCAGAGACTTGAGATGGCACAGGGCAGTAAATGCTGAGGTCCTGCTGGTGCCTCTCTGGAAACCATGCCCTGAAGATCCTAGCTTGCCTTGAAGATCTCTGAAATGCCTTCAGGGTCATCCAATTATTTTGATGAATAGCACCTGGCTCCTTTTTATGCATAATAATCTTTTTAATAAATGGTCTGGTGATCACATTCTTGGTTTGCTCTCCTAAAGACACCTTTTCACTCTTTACATGGCCAGGCTGTGAATTTTTCAATTTGTTCTGTTCTGCTTCCTTTTTATTTATAAATTCCATCTTTAATTTCTCTTTGCTCACATCTTACTCTAAGTGGTTAAAAGCAGCCAGCCATGCAACTCCTTCAATATTTTGCTTAGAAATTTCATCTGCCAGATATGACAGTTCATTGCTCTTAAATTACACCTTCTATAAAGCCCTCAGGCATGGACACAATTCAGCCATATTCTTTGCAACCTTATACGAAGGACAGCCTTTACTCAAGTTTCCAATAGCTTGTTTCTCATTTACATATGAGACTTCATCAGAATGGCTTTTACTATATATTTCTATCAAAATTCTGATCATGACAAATTAAGTAATCTCTTAGACATCACAGACTTTCCCTACAGTCTTGTCTTCTAAGCCCACATGAGAATGACCCTTCATGCTCCATTCATATCAATCTAGGCTTTTTCTAGCCTGCTCCTCCAAATTCTTCCAGCCTCTACCCATCACCTAGTTCCAAGCTGCTTCCACATTTTTAGTTGTTTGTTATAGCAACATCCCCACTTCTAGGTATTAATTTTCTGTCTTAGTCCATTTTGTGTTATTAATACTTAGAATACCAAACACTGGAGAACATCAACAAGATGGCCAACTAGAGTTGCCTGGCATTCATTGCCCCCATAACAAGGGACCAAAACAATGAATCAACTATAATATTTTGACTGAGTGACTGAGGAAATATGCTGTAGAGCACCAGGAGACCAGCAAAATCCCTCTGAAGCATGGAAGTCCAGGATAGCAACATAGAGTGGGGAGTGAGGCATCTTGTCTCTGTTACACTGTCTCCCTTGCTGGGATCAGCTTAGAGTAAAGGTGGACTTCTTTTTACGGGGAAAAAATAATCTATAAACTCCCAGAGGTACCATGGCCACTACAAACACTGACAGTTCTTGTTACAGGAGAGTCTTTGAGTCCTCATAGACCCCAGATCGAGTTTGGACAGTTTCCAGGAATTCACAAAGCTATGTGACCTGAGTAGGAGGCCCTCCCCTTATACTCTATATCCCCATCACCTAAGCTTCTACAGCATGGCACCATCTTGAAACTAGACCCACTGCTAGAGTACATCCTGCCTTGAGAGCCAGTAGTCACTGACTTTCTCCATCCCTGAGGCTCTGCTGTCATTTTACCAAATTAACACCAGTGCCTGCAGTACTACTACTCTGGATGCTCAGAGTCTAGGCCCAGTGAAATGAAAAAGACCCCAGAATTTGAACCTATCTGGCACCTTATCCCACCCTAGGAAACAGACATATCTGTACAACAGGGAAACTACTGAGCAGCCAGCCATCTGCCATCCCTACAGACATCTGCACCATCTTGCTGGCCAGCCTGCCAAGCCTTTGTATGCATGCATGCATCCAACCCAAAATCTAATCCAGCAATGGACTCACCTCCCCAAAGAGACCACAGCACAGTTTGTCAGCCAGCTGTGCCCACAGCCAGCCAAAAAACCAGTCCAATGTTGACTCCACCTCCCTGGAGAGAATACCAACACAGCTGCCCAGCCAGCCAAGCCTATGCTCACCTCTGCCCAGCCTAATAGGTGATTTGAAAGGGGTCCTGTGTCCCCAAAGAGACCACTGCAAAGCCAGCTGGTTGTGCATGCCTGCCTCTGTATTGACATCCAGGTCAGTGGTGATCTCATCTCCTTAATCCATCTGCTACACTGCCTGGCCCAGCTCACCTGCACCCAGCCCAAAAGCCAGACTAGTGGCAGCTCCACCGCCTCAGATAGACAATCACTCAGTCATTGGGCCTGCCACAACCACATTGGCAATGGCCCTGCCCCACTGGAGACCCTGCTATATATACCATCAGCATGTTGTGCCCTCACCCACCCAACCTGACAACCAGCATGGGGCCTCTGTCCCCAGCAAAACCATGCCATCACCATCACAAACTCCTACAGTGTATGCTACTGAGACAATCTCAGACATCATGGAGGAGGATTGCAACAGAAGAAACTTCTTGGAACCAAAGCCAGTGTACCATAATAAATGGCACCCTAAGGCCTATCTACATGAAAAAATCCTTTCCTGTGAAAGCCACTCTAAAAAATTGGAAAAAGCAACTGGTCCACTAGATGTGTAGATATCAATGCAGGAACACAAGAAGCATAAAAATGTAAGGAAATATGACACCTTCAAAGGAACACAACAGGTCTCCAATAACAGACTGCAAAGAAAAGAATATTTACAAAAAGCCTGGAAAGTAATTCAGAATAACAATCTAAAGGAAACTCAGTAAGATGCAAGAGAATACATGCAATTCAGTGAAATCAGGAAAACAATTCATTATGTAAATGGAAAATTCAACAAAGAGAAACACACCATAAAAAAGAACCAAACAGAAATCTTAGAGCTAAAGAATTCAATGAATGAAATAAAAAATACATTTGGACACTTCAATAAAAGAATAAATCAAGCATAAAAAAAAGTTCTGATCTTGAAAACAGGTCTTATGAAATAACCCAGTCAAAGGGAAGGAAGAAAAGGAAGAATTAAAAAATGAAGAAAGCTTACAGGACTCATGGGTCACTACTACATGAACAATTATTTGCATTATAGGAGTGCAAGATGGAAAAGAGTTGGAAAAAGGAAGAGCAAATCTGTTTCACAAAATAATAGCTGAAAACTTCCCAAGTCTTGGGAGAGATATGGACATCCGGATCCAGAAAGTTCATAAGTCCACAACCATATTTAATCTAAAAAGATCATCTTCAAGGGAGATTATAATCAAATTTTCAAAAGTCAAAGACAAAGAGGGAATTCTAAAAACTGCAAGAGAAAAGTGTTAAATCACATTTAAGGAAATTCTCATTAGACTATCAACAGATTTGTCAGGAGAAACCTTGCAAGTCAGGAGAGAATGGGATGATATATTCAAAATGCTGAAAGAAAAAAATCCCTGTCTGTCAAGAATACTATATTCAGGACTGGGCGCATTGGCTCACACCTGTAATCCTAGCACTCTGGGAGGCCGAGGCAGGAGGATTGCTTGAGCTCAGGAGTTTGAGATCAGCCTGAGCAAAAGTGAGACCCCCATCTCTACTAAAAATAGAAAAATTAGCCAGTCATGGTGTCATACACCTGTAGTCCCAGCTACTTGGGAGGCTGAGGCAGGAGGATCACTTCAGCCCAGGAGTTTGAGGTTGCTGTGAGCTAGGGTGATGCCATGGCACTCTATTCAGGGCAGTGGAGTGAGACTCTGTCTCATGAAATAAAAAATAAAAAATAAAACAAATAATGTCTATTTAATATAAATTAAGAAAAGAAAAAAGAATATTATATTCAGCAAAGCTATCTTTCAGAAATGAAGAAGTAAAGATGTGCTCAGATAAGCAAAAGCTAAGGGAATTCATCATCACTAGACGAGCCTTACAGGAAATGCTTAAGGGAGTACTACAACTGGAAATGAAAGGATAATAAATTACTATAATAAAAACACATGAAAGTCTAAAACTCACCAGTAGAGGTAAATTCATAATCAAACTCAGACAACTCCAGTGCTGTAATGGTGCTATGTAAATTTTTCAATTCTATATTTGGAAGATTTAAAATAAAAATAGTCAAAAACAACAACTGCTACAATTTGTAGCTAAGGAACATACAATAGATAAAGATGTAAATTAAGGCAAGAGAAATATAAATTGTGGAGCATGGGAAAAATCAAGAATATTTTTATGCAGCCCAGGTTAAGTTGTTGTCAACATTAAACAGTCTATTATTACTGCAAGATTTTATGTTAGTTTGATGACAACAATGAAGAAAGAAATTATAGCAGGTACACAAATAAGAAAGAGAAGGGAAATAAAGTTCAGCACCATAGAAAACCATCAAACCACAGAGGCAAACAACAGGACATAATGAAAGAAACAAAGAATCTACAAAATAACCACAAAATAATTAACAAAATAACAGGAGTAAGTTCTTACCTATCAATAATAACATTGATCTTTTTGCTTAAGGATGCTTTCGCTATTCAGGCTATTTTCTGATTCCAAACAAAGCGTAGAATAATTTTTTCTAGATTTGTGAAAAATGACATTGGTATTTTGATGGGGGTTGTATTACATATGTAAGTTACTTTGGACAGTATGGACATTTTAACAATGTTGATTCTGCCGATCCATGAGCATGATATGTTTTTTCATTTTACATCATCTGCAATTTCCTTCCTCAGTGATTCATAATTCTCTTTGTAGAGATCTTTCACCTCCTTGGTTAAATATATTTCTAGGTATTTTATTTTCTTTGTAGCTATCGTGAGAGATATTGAGTCTTTGATTTGATTCTTAGCTTGACTGTTGCTGTTGGTGTATAGGAATGCTACTGATTTGTGCATATTGATTTTGTAGCCTGAGAATTTGCTGAATTTATTTATCAATTCCAGGAGTCTCTTGGAGAATCTGTGGGGTTTTCTAGATATAAGATCGTATCATCAGCAAAAAGCAATAGTTTGAAGTTGGCCAAATTTCCAACATTAGTCAACCCAATTGACTGCTCTGGGATTCAAGAATTACCTATACATGTTACCTTTAGAAAAGAGCAAAGAAGTAAAAAATATATATATACATTGAAAATGTAGCAATAGTGTGAGGACTATTTATTCATCTCATTCTCCCCAAAATCCTATGTATACATGTAATATAATCACTATTACAACATATACGTCACCAACAATTAGCTTACCTAAATGTCCTGTGCTCTCGTCAAGGCAATATTACTGAAAATTGATCATCTCTTGTCTATTCAATAATCACTTCCTAGTGTATTCATAGAAAGGCTCATTAGTATCATATCAACATGAAAAGAATACCAGTGGTCATAAAAGTAAACAGAATTTATTGGTCTCCAGGCAAGGGAAAGCTAGGAAGATCACTTAAGACACAAATTCACAGGGTCTCATCAAGTAAAAAGCAGAAGAACTAACTGGATATAGTACAAAAAGAAGGAGATTTGCCCAAATTTGGAAGGTCATGATTTAACTGCAGAAAGAGAGAATTTAAAAGTCTCTTTGAGGATTGGTCTTTGCACTGGTTAATATCACAAAAGTGTGGGCACAGACATTATACATTTAAATTAGTAGACATAATCATTTTCTACTTGCATGGCAAACTTCAAGCTCATGGGCCAGAACTTTGTTTCAATTGACTCTATACACCAACCAACACAATACACCTTGTGTCATGTTGGGTACATGCGATTGCCAAAAATAATTTTTGAGCAAATCAATGTGCACAGGTTTTGAAGAATAACAAAGCAGCCAAAACTTTGCACAATCCTTGGAAATATTTTCCTCCAAGAATGATTATTTCCACGTTCAGCATAGTGCTATGATTTTCCGTGTTCTTGCTATATCTCCAGGAGATTTTCTACTTTGCTATGGGTTTTCACATGGTTTATAACAGATTATCTGTCTTTAATTTATTTTACTTTTTGGCTTAATAAGTGATTTTGATACATCAATAATTCTTAACTAGATCTCTAATAATGGTATCATCCTTGTGTATGATAAAAATTTAGAATGCTTCCCTCTTCTTAATGTTATCTCTTCTGGAGTAACATGGGAGTTATGGGAGTAGGCCACAGTGTGATATGGAGGAAAAATGAAAATGGAGGGTAATGTCAGAAGGAGAAATAAAAATTAAAAAACAAGTGGAATATCAAGGTGTTAATCTGAAGCAGCTAGTCAGTGGGCAGAATGGGAGGTACCTGACAGCAACAAAGGCATCAGAGAATCCAGACAAGATTGTCCTTTTGAACTCTATACAAGTGTGAGTATGGAAGTGCCTGGGAGTTGGATGGAGGTGGTCATTCTGAGAGAATTGCTAGAGCCATTGAGGCAGAACTATGGGATAATTTCATCCTGTGATTGTAACCCAGCTGAGGATGTCAAAGAAACAAACCAGGTGGGCATTTTCGCAAGCATACTTTAGCTGTTTATGAGTGGTGCTTTTCATAAAATATTTAAATATGTGGTAGTGCTCTAGAAACTGCTTTTGCTGTTTCCCAAAAGTGTGGTAGGTAGAAAGAACACTGAGCTAGTAACAGGGAGACAGTTTCCACTACGGCCTCTGCTACTAGTTTAGTATGATGAATATGCTAAATTCACTTCATATAAAAAGACATGTAATGAAAGCTATGTAAAAGGAACAACGCTAGGTAATGTGGTGGATGCAAAGATGATTAATATAAAATCCCTCTCCTCTAAGAGCTCAGAAATCAAGTGAGGGAAATATTTATCCTCAGTTGATGAGACATAGTGTGACAAGAACTAAAATAGTGTAAAACGCAGATGGAAAGAATTAGGAAAAAATGATTCTGGATAGAAATCATCTGACATCTATAAAACTTTCTGTTGGAAGAAGAATTTGAATAGGGTTTTGAAAGATGGAAGGTATTTTGTTGGGCAGGTGTGAGAAAGAAGTGTATTTTAGACAGACAAAACTGCACAAGCAAGGTACTGGGCAAGAGCTTCAGTGGGACCTAAGGTCTAGTTTTGGTTTTGAGGCAGATGAAGGAGAAACAGCATGGAGATAAGATGGTTAATTGAAGGGGAGTAGATTGTGAAATGCTTTGAATTTCCACCTGAGGAAGATGATCTACTCTCTAAGCAATGAGAAACCAAACTGAGAAGCTTGTGAATATGACCGATATGGGGGAAAAAAAACCTTTGTCTGTATTGGAGGGTGACAGGCAATAGTAATCTAGACATACTGTGTCTGAACAGGGCAGGTACGATAGGCCTAGAAAAAGAATATGTTTAAACATAACTCTATAGAAGATAAATCAATAGGATTTGGCAAAAACTAATCAGAAGAGAAAAATGGAAAATCTGCAGATCACTTATTAAGTCTGTGGCTTTAAAATTGTGGAGGGCATGGTTCCATCAAGTGTCTCAAGAATCAAGTTGGATTAAAGGAGAGGCTCATGAGTGGGTATCTATAATTTTTTAAAAACCATTTTATTCTTTTTTTAATTTTTATATATTTAGAGGGTACAAGTGCAGTTTTGCTGCATGGATATAGTGTGTAGAGGTGAAGTCTGGGCTTTTAGTGTAACAATCACCCAAATTGTGTACATTGTGCTCATAAATTATTTTTCATCACACACCCCCTCCCACCCTCTCACCCTTCTGAGTCTCCAATGTCTATTATTTCACTCTCTATGTCCATGTGTACACATTATTTAGCTCTCACTTGTAAGTGAGACCATGTGGTATTTAACTTTCTGTTTGAGTTATTGCAATTCAGATAATGGCCTCAAGTTCCATCCATGTTGCTGCAAAAGACATGATTTTATTCTTTTTTATGGCTGAGTAGTAGTCCATGATGTGTGTGTGTGTATATATATATATGTGTATATATATATATACACACATATATATATATCACATTTTCTTTATCCAATCATCTGGTTTTTTTTTTTTTTTGAGACAGAGTCTCACTGTGTTGCCCAGGCTAGAGTGCCGTGGCGTCAGCCTAGCTCACAGCAACCTCAAACTCCTGGGCTCAAGCAATCCTCCTGCCTCAGCCTCCCAAGTAGCTGGGACTACAGGC
>CAUYRB010016129.1:0-17063 GCA_963574695.1 Propithecus perrieri | reverse complement strand
TTATAACTTCAGACTCGGGCCCCCCTATTCTTTCTTTCCCATTAACTTGAGTGATCTGTGTGAGAGACAGACAGATGCCCCACAAGGATGGTTGGACAAGGACTTTTACTTTTTATTACATAAAAATATTAAAAAATAAATTAAAAAAATAAAAATTTAAACCAACTTAAAAAAAAAACTGCACCTCTGAAGCACCACACAAAGTTGAACCTTAGATCCTGTTTCTATAAAATTACATTTTCTTTAGAAAGTGTTTCTGGGTCATATTAGATATATGACTGCATCGAGGCTCTGATAAATTATGAATAATGTAGACAGTAAATGTTGTCATAGCACAGCATACTCATAATCATAAGAGGCTTTTAGGAATGAGGTTTGTGTTTTCTTTTCTTTTTTCAGTGTGAAAGCAACTTCTGGTTCAATGATTTAAAAGAAGGCCATGGTTAGAATCCTTTGATTCTCTTGGTTCTTCACATTCCTTTTTCTAGGGCATTCTGCAGTGGCATTATCTAGCTTAACATGGCTTCTGATGTTTTCAGGTGAAGTCAGTTGGAAATGAAGGCCAGAGAAGATTCACAGCTGATTTGCTTTTGTCAACGGAGCAAGCTCATTCAAGACAGCCTATACAGTGACATTTTGCAAACCTCCCTGGCTTCCAAGAAAAAGCAAAACAAAAAAGAAATTACCACTAATGTTGCCTTGAACACACGGCCCCCATACAATCGCAGGTCACTGAGGAACTTGAGATAATGGACCTTGGCTTGCAGTGCAGAGAGCTGAGGAGAGAAAAGAAACCTCACGTGTTAATGCCATCAGGTGTAACTCCATGTCAGTTGGAGACCAGCTGAAAATAAGGGCAAAATAGAAGGATGATTTTATTGCTGAGGAGATGGGGTGTGATAAAGACTCTTCATTAGGAATGAAAGTAAATTGCTACATATTTGGTGTTCTACACTGGATCTTAGCCAAAAGGCCAAGAAGCCACATATGTGGTTTCCTAATGAAGCACTGCAACATGACATCAAGATTCAAATCTTATTTATTTGGGGGGTAACGTATGGGGGATTCGTGAGTACGGAGATGCTGGGCCAGGGCACTCAACATGTGAGAACAAGACCATAAAGTGTTCCATTGAAACATCTGCTCATTGGGAGATTTCTAGAGGTGAGTGGTGCTTTCTACTTGCAATTAGGGACAAAGGCGGGTTGTCTATAAATTCTCCCACAGCACCGGAGACTCACCTGAGAGCTTGTGGGAGCTGTTTTGAATACGCACCTGCAATCTAGGTAAAGCCTTTTAAACAGGCTCTCATACATTCCCTCTCAAGTTTCTTCCAGTCTTTGCAAGTTTTCAGGGAAAATGAACTTGCTGAGCTCCAATCATTGTGGAAATGTTTGAACTTGCTATATAAGTCCCTGTTTTATTAATTCAACTCGGAGAATCTGTTGAGTTTCATGAATGATTTACAAGTGAAATTTTATCCAAATAAAATTTATCTTTACAAAGACTTAAAAATGTAGATTGCCGTATCACCAAAAAAAGTATTTGCTTAAAAAAAGTCCATGTTCCATACCTAATATGCCAGGAATGTTTATTAAGGGTGAAGTTTTCCAACAAGGTGTAGATCATCATTAAGTAGCAATGACTGTAAAATTCTGTTTTCAATTGCAGATGACTTGCCAACTCTCTTATTAACTATACCTAATGGTTCTGGCTCTCTATGTGATTGTTATTTAGCTCCATTTGTCCATCCTACTTGTTTGGAAAAGCCAAAGCACTCTGCAAATTGTTTTGAAAGGAAACCACTAAGTCTTGGCTAGAAAAACCAATCTTTATAGAAAGACAGTTATAGACAGATAGATAGATTAATAGATTGCATAGCAGTTATCCAAATTATTACAAGACCAGTGGGCCAGGCTTGAAAAAAATCACATTAAGCCAATTAATAGAACTTAGCTTCAGGCGAATCAGAATTGAAATTTTTAAAAATCTTGATCCATGGCGTCCTGGTATATTTCTGTAAGCTGAATGCTCACTGCAACCAGAGGTGCCCTTCCCCATGAAACTGGCAAGTAAATCAAAGGTGGCTGATAGTGTGGTGAATCTGATTATACTTTAAAAAAATGTCATGAGGTGAGGAGGGAATAGAAATAAGTGTGCTTTAGCCAGTAAAAATGACTTAAAATGAGATACTAAGGCAAAAGTATTATCCACATAAACAGTGATTTGTATTAGAGTACGCAAGTTTCTCTAGCCAATATCAATCAGAAAGTGTTCTTGGGTTGCTAGACTGCTTCCAATTTTATAGGTCCAATATTTTAAGGCTCCTTCTCTTTCTGGTTCCTAGACTCTTTTGCTTTTTATTACCTATAAACCATACCTCTCTTTTCTGACCAGTAGTACATTTTTCAATGTCCTTTGTGTTTTTCCTTCTTAATGAAAACAAAAACAAAAGCAAAAGATTTTAACAGTAACGATGGTGAGTAACAGAATAACTTTATCTTCCCTCCAAAAGTAGGATTTAATCCAATGGTTGTTAATAGGCGTGACTTTGTTCCCCAAAGCATATTTGGCAATGTCTAGAGACATTTTTGTTTGTCACAATTAGGGATGGATGCTCCTGGCATCTGGTGGGATGCTAGTAGCACCCTACCAGGGATGGCACTAAACATCCTACAGTGCACAGGATAATCCCGCCCACCCCCCAACAAAGAATGATCTGTTCCCAACTGTCAATAGTGCCACAGTAGAGACACTCTGGTTTAATTAATGTGGCATCTGGCCTACAGGGCCCCTTGCTGGCTGCTGTGTATTTAAGCTGGTATGAGGGGTAAGCAAGAGCAGGATGGAAATGTAGACTTATCTAGAAATTCTACCTTCCACTCACAAGGTCTCAGCAGTTATGCAAGGTTCTCCCGCATGGGCACATGAACGCATACCTCCCCCTAACAATAAGGAGTCCATAACTTGTGAGAAATAAGTAGGTTTCCATATGAATACTTATTTTTCATTAGTCTTAGAAACATGTTAATAGTTTTTTTTAAAAAGTTATACAGTGTTACTGCTTCTGAAAATATGGTACAATGTACTTTATTCACGAGCTAATTTTAAACATTTTTTAAAATGCATGCAAGCCTTTCTCTTTATAATTTTCTATTAAGATGCAAATGTGATACCTTTTTACCCGGTGGTACCAAGTTTTGATTTGCTTTGACAAGGTGTGAAAGTGCTTTCTTTATGTTCTTCTCTTTCATGCTTTGCAGCACAGCAGAGGGTAGAAAAGTCTCTAATCCCCATTCTTTTCTGCAATAAGGAACATATCTTTAATTTCACATTCTCGTGATTAGTTATCTAAGGCAAAATGGCGCTCTGATGTTTATTGGAACAAATGAACTCTTGGTAAGGCAGGGAATGGAGACAAGCCCCCAATTAGGGAAGTAACTTTTAATTTACACTCAGGAAACATACTATTTGATCATTAATACATGTGTTTGCATTTAAAAAGAAACATATTCCTCACTCTCTAGAGAGAATGCTAAGGAGGCATTTGGGGCCAGTGGAAACTGAAGAGACACTTTGTCCAACCCATTTCTAAGTCTCTTAAAATTCACTCACATATCTGAGTTTGCAATTTCCAACACCAATTTCTCTCCAACCCTTTATTTATTCCCATTCTCCTATCTCCCTGTCTGCCCACACTGCATCTTTCTCTCTTCTCGTAGAAGGATGGATGCAACTCCTTCATGCCCCCGAACCCTTCTCCCCTGTCCCTCTTCCTCCTCAATGGCTCTTTCTCTAGGCACACATAGTTCCCTTTTGCTCCAGCCAGTTCATGTCTGTCTAACTCCTTCCATCAACATTTCTTGCTTGGGGTTTGGGGGAGGTGCTGCTGGTATGGAATCAGGGTGGGGTTCATCACCCTTAGGTGTGTCTGGTATTGATGGGGAGATGCAGACATCGCCCATGGGTGTGCATATATAAGAAAACAACAACAGCAAATAGGACTAGGTTATTATATTTCTGCCAAGAGCCCATTTCCTCAGCAATGACTATAACCCTATTCTAAGAAGCTTCTATGTTTTGAATTCTAGAAAATCTGCCCTAGAATAGAAATCCTATCCTAGAAATCTGTCCTTTGTTATGTGCCCAACCAGCATCTTCTAAATTATGTGAAGACCTTCAAGAAGATTCTGATTATTTCTCTTGCTGCAGGTCCTCTCCAAAGAAGGGTAGGAAGACAACCTCCCCTGACTTGACCGTTCATGTTCTTTACCAGTTAAGATGGTATTTTTCATGATCACTGTGTTTTCTTCCTCTTTCTCAACTCATACTTGTTGTCTTTACTCGTCATTTGGTACTCCTTATGGGCTACCTTGTAATTCTATTTGTATCATTCTTTGAAATAATTGCTTTTCATTTCTTTATACCTGTCTTTATAATCAGAACACAAGTTCCACCATGACCAGGATTATAACTTATACATATTAGTATTTTCTACTGTCCTAATGTGAATACTGTATAAAATTCTCAATGAATATTTTTTGGGAGAAGGAATTTATTAATGAGAACATTACTGTAGACTCTGCAGAATTCTTAGTCAAGCTAGTTATCTCAGAGAGGTTTTTAACTGTACAATGTTCAGCCTGGTAAAATGTGGGTACAGACAGTAGGAAAAGAAACGCATTTTAATTGCCTGAAAATCATCTCAACTTGTGCAGGCCACCTTTTCAAATGGCAGCCAGTTTTACCTGTCCCCAAGAGCTTCAGAAAGGGGGAAGGTATGAATGTGTCCAGCTGAGCACAAGATCTCTTTGTGAGCTTAGTCTCTCTCAGGCTACAGTCACTGCATGTGTGTGGCAAGAGATAAAGAGAGAAACCATCTGGGAGAAGGAGTGGCCCAAGACTCAAAAGTCTGAGGTTCTCAAACCGTGCACGAGGATTTGTCCCTAGGCATTGACAGGTGAACTGAGAGTTGCCAGAACAGTGGCGTTGAAGTCAGCAAGTTGGAACTCCGATGTTCTCCAACGCAGGCTCATGAATCTGCTGAGAAAAGCCATTTTGCCCCCTGGTGGATCAACCTGGCATTGCGGAATTTAGAAAGCCTTTATAGGCAGCCCATGGGAAGCATCTTTGGAAAGTGGGATTTTAATTAGTTTGTACAGCGGAAGGGATCCAAGGCATTACATGCGCTTCCAAACACAGGTACCTCAACCCATCACTCAAACTATAGCACAGTGAGGAGTCCTGCCGCCTAGGTTTGAATCTTGTGTCCCCCAGTTAACAGTTGTGTCACGTGGGCAAGTTACTTTTACTCATTCTGTGTCTCAGTTTGCTTGTTTACAAAATGAAACCAAAAATCCTACTAATCTCATAGGGATGTTGTGAGAATTAAGTTAATGCGTGAAAAGCACTGAGACCAAAGCTGGGCTGGGAACCAAGTCCCTTCAAGAATTTTTAAATGTCCGCTTCATTTTAAATATGACCCTCATTTTAACCACAATGCTCTAAAGATGGATTATGTAAGAAATGGATCTCTTCTACCAGAAATGAACATGCTATTCACACATTTTGCCTTTGGTTAATGAACACTCTGCCACAAACAAGATCAATTTTGAAAACAGAGACAAAAGATCAAAAATATGCCCGGGCGTTAAGGAGGCACCATCTCTGTCTCTGAAATGGCTCTGAGAGTCAACACTTACTCGATGTATTTGAGGGAGATTTTCTGCGTTTGCTTGGTGGTGACGGTGGCGATGTACATTTGTAAGGCGGCCAGCCGCAGGGCTATGTCATATTTTAGCTCCGGCCCAAATCGCTCCTGAACGACATCGTTACAACTCTGCGGAGAGACCAGCAGGGGGCGCAGCTTGTCAAAGAATGAGAGGAACAGGTGCCACGCATTTCCCCCGAGTGCTGCAACCTTCACTTCACAGGCAAGGAGGCTAAATGTGGAAACGTTTCCACCGCGCTGCTTGGAACCGAGTCAGTATTTAATCGCACGCACAAGCACAGAGACCACACAAAACATTTAACATTCATCGACGAGCTGCTATTTAAATATTTAGCTTTTTGTAAAAATAATTAGGAATTTAGGTATAGAAATTTCCAAACACAGGTGCCGCAGTCTAACACACAAAGTATCGATAGCGTAATGTGGCTTCTGGAGTTAGGCTGCCAGGGTTGGAGTCCTGGGTTCGAAACTTGTTCCTCCATTTCATAGGGGACGTGACCTTGGGAGAGTTCCTTAATTGTGCCTCAGTTTCCTTTTCTGCAAAGCAAGGATAATACCGCTCCCTATTCACAGGGGTGTGGGGAGGGTTACACAAGTGTACAGTGTAAAGCCCTTAGCACTCTACCTGGTAAGATGTGACACCCTCACGTGTTAACTACTGTCATCATCCAGCATCACTCTTCTCTTCCTTGTCACCATCCAGAGTAGCTTCAGGGAGGCAGCATTAGCAAGGTGCTTGAGGGCAGCAACTCTGGACTCACACCCACTGTTTGGTGTCCTGGCTTTGCTAATGGCCCCCAGTGTACGTAACTTTAGACTATTTACTTCAACTCTTGCAGCTTCGGTTTCCTGATCTGTGCAATGGGGATTCATGCTAATTACCTCACTGGAGTGGCTCAAGGGTCAGATGAGATGCACAGTGAGCATTTTGTCACAGTGCATTGGTACACTGGGTAAAGGGTAGCTAGTAAACTCCTCGGTTCATTTCAATGGCAAAGGCTTTGTTGTTTGTATAGCATGACTTTGTGGGAGTCATTCCACCTCTCTCGGCCTCAGTTAGTTTGTTCATCCATAGAATGGGGACACGTACCTTACAGGATTTGCTGTGAGGATCAAATTAAAGAGTGGCTGAGAGTGTTATCAAGTGTAAAGTTCTGCACAAGCCCAGAGGTGGGTTTTAGAGTAGCATCCTCACTCACTGGTCAGGAGAGCTGCTGGGAAGCACAGCATCGCTTAGGCATATGCAACATGTGTGTTTACTTATTTTTGTTATGGGAAGCTGGATTCTTGGGCTAGAGAATATGATATTTAGCCCCTTTCTTCCTTCCTTCTTTTCTTTATTCTTTGCCTTATCCCAAGAAGATTTCAAATGAAAAACTATGTCAGGATTTGTTTGCCTCCTTTCCAAGAGAAGCACATTTATACTGCTTCCTATATTGACTATTCTAATATGGGAACATGTACCCCTGGACAGCTTCTGTGCACAGTATTTACACTGTGCACACTTACACATGCTGGACTAGTGCTATGCCATGTAACTGTGTCCCAGCCCATTGCTCCACTGCCAAGAGTAAAGTCACATTCTCTTCTGTGTCCATCCCTAAAACAATCTTCCACTTTTGCTTCTCCTTAAAATCTTAAACGTATCTACATTGCACAGCACCCCTTGCTGGAAGTGGGTCTTTCAGGAGGCAGGAGTTAGGGTGCTCTGAGTTAGGGTAGCCTCGGAGAGTAAGTCAAGGCTGCCATTTTGTTTGCCAGTCTTGGGTTTGCCAGTTATTTCTGCAGGAAATTATATTTTATCCTAAAATATGTTTTTGACATATTTTGAGATGGTTGTCACAGAGCCAGTAAAAGGAAGAAGTCCTGTAAAGCTGTCTTTTATGGGGAAAAGTTATATTTGCAGAAAATCTGTATTGATGAAGTCAGGTCTCTTTTTGTTCAGATCTAAGAAAGATTAATTGACAGTGTGACACCTTTAAAGGTCTAAACAAAACATTTACCATCTATGCTCTTTTAGGGCTACTACACACGAGGTTTCATCTACATAACAAGACCACTTTTGCCAGCCAAGAGTCCCCTTTCCTTCTTCCCTAACCTGTCTTGCCACTAAAACCTGATTTACCAGTACAACCTCTTTTTAGCCATGCTCTGAGCCCACATTCTTTCTATAACCTCAAGATGGTGTATAAGCTTCTGCACCCCATTGAGGGGTGGGTCTTCATTCTGAGGGCTCCCATGTACATGTTAATAATACATTTTAATGCCTTTTCCCCAATTAGTCTGCCTTTTGTGAGTTGATTTATCAGTGAAACTTCCAAGGGCAAAGGGAAAGCTTTCCAAGTGCTTCCAAGCACATTTCCAAGTGCTCAGGTTGTCCATATGGGCTCCAAGGGATTGAGAACCTACATCGGGTCATTTTGTAGAGTCCCATGAGAAGTGGGGGTGAGGAAGCCATTGGTACAGTGTCAGGTGCAGGCACTTGAAGAATCAGTTTTCTGAAAAATCATTTTGGTAAATCACTTTCTTCAATGACTGCTATTGCATGATGGATTGAAATAGGATTTTAGCATAGAAGTTAGAGGCAAAAGCTCCAGATTTGATAGTAGGCTCTGTCAACTACTAATAAAATGACCTTGGACATGGCATTTCATCTCTCTGGAATCTCAGTTTTCTTCTCTTAAAAATGGGTTAACTTGCAACAAGAACTAACTTGAGGGTTAACAACTAACTTGCAAGGTTGCCATGATACCTGTAAGTATGTTTCATAAAACGGAATGTACTTTATAAAGATGAGCCATCCCTATTACTTCTTCTAGGAGTTGTGGCTGAGACTGTTTTTCCCATCCCTGCTTTACCCTGTATTTAACCAAACTTCTGGGTGAATTTTTTGACAAAGTGGTTAGTCACTTAATTACATTATATAATTAGTTTAGACTGATCCTGGAGAATGAGTTATATATATATATTTGGTATTAATCATGCTTTTATTACTCTCAACCACATACTTCAAATACAGTTAAACAAGCAAATGGCAATCACTGTTTTGCTAAATATAGGTCCCAACAGGCTCCACGTTAGGCCTGCAAAAAAGTTCATTTACAACGAACACATTAGATATTCAAAAGGAAACCAATACTAGTAAAGTATCTGAAAACATTTTGGAGCCTCTTGGGTCTTATTCTGTTTACTAATTGGTGTAGCAATCTTTTTCTTAACAGTCAGTGCACAGGTAAACGTCCGAATAGCCCATTGTAATTATAAATTAGAACAGTCTGGATTATTAGAGTTTACTGTTAACATAGATGTTAAAATCTGTAAAATACCTCATGGCCCATTAGGGACAAGGAGATTAATGGGTATTATCACAATTGAAACCTCTGTTTTCATCGTCATGGTTCATCCGGTCACTGGCTACTGTTCTTGTTAGGAGCCCACTAAGTTAAATTGATTTTGTCTTTTGTAAAGAGATACATATTGTTTTTGCTTACTCTTTTGTTGCCTAGGCTAATTTTATTGCATTTTTTCAATATCTTAAAATCAACATGGGCACACAGGTACCATTTGCAGATCTGCTGGCTTATAGTAGATGGATACGTTATTTTAGACATATAGCACCGCACATTCTGTGATACAATGCATTTCAAAGTAGAAGATCTGTGGCAAAGAAATCTTCATTTCCTATTTCAGTGGAGGATATATAAGATGACAGTAGCTTTATTTTGGCATCTATCACCTACCATACGTGGCTTTCCATCTCCCCCCTCTGGCTACTCCTTGAAGAGGTGGCTAATGTACCACCCATGCAATACCCAAGGCAGGAAAGCAGAGACATGATCAGTGTTTCTCTGCTAGTCCCTGGGCAAGATTTCCAGACAAGTTTTCCTGTTCTGAGGACAGTCTCACAGGTATAAAAGGTGTGTCTTTTGAATAATAAAGAGCTCCCTAAACTGCATTAGATTTGAGCAAACTCACTTTAAACAGCACTGTGTTTAGCAGTACTCCTTGTCTACTTAAACTTAAGGGGTCTTCCCTCCCCAAGACAAATGCAACCACATTGTTCTTTTATAGATGCAATGGACTTGTGATGTTTACACAGAAGCAGAGTAAAATGGTTTTAAAACACCATCCTGTCAGTGGGGTGAGTATGTATTATAATTATAGAGAATGACCACTGAATGCATCTCACTGTCCACAGCCATGGGCTGACCAGCACCAGTAACTATTTATTTGGAACTAACACTGGTTGCATGTGGGCTGAGCTGCAGCAGCAAAGCTCTGGGTTGGTTGTCAGCAGGAATTCAGGGAAGATGCAGTAATAGACCAGCTGAGAATCAGGCTCTTTGTTTAATGCAGTCACATCAGGGTTACCTGGACTATTGGGGACCAGGAAATATTGTTGACAAGTGAGGGGCCCAGGTGACCAAATTTTAACATTAAAAAACCCAAAACATGATAGTTTCACTGTTTGGGGTGGAAAACATTATTAAGCACACTCTACATTTCTTTAATTGATAAAGAAGGTATAACGAACAGGATTTGGCTTTTCCTAATGACTGACGTAAAGTAGGGTTACCTTTATGAACATTAAGCATCTTACTGAGCTGTAAACACCACAGTCTCTTCGAAAGACCACTGAGGTGAGGAAGGTTTAACTGGCCTTACCCTGACTGCCCCCATCTGCTAGAATGTTCTAGTATGTTCTGCTTCTTTCCTCTCTGTTTTAATTTCTGATTTCCAGGGCTTATTGCCACTTTAATTTATGTTACTGTTCCTAACTTCTGACATTTATCTTGTCTACATCCTTCTTTCATCTTCTACCTACGTTTTTTTCCCACCTAAATTTTAAACATTACAAAAGCTTTGAAATACACAGGAAAGTACTGAGAAGAGTAAAACAAATACCAGTGTTATCAACTACCCAGAGTTAACAAATGTTCCTTTTGTTATCTTTTTCCTACTTTTTGGCTTTTTGTATTTTATATATGGCACCAGCAATCTTTGCCTTCTACAGCCATCCCCAGCCAAAGAGAGCATGCCTTCTTTTACCCTCACTTTTTTTTCTTTTTTTGGAGGGAGAGAGGTTACATTTAGGTTTACAACCTCTTTGAATAGTTCTACTACTAGATGCCTAAGCATTAGGTGAGTTCTTACTATTTAATGTGATTATATTGGAATTTAAATGAGATTAATAGAAATCAGTTATAGAAAAATATAGGAATATCTCCTAGATATCAAATTGGATAAATTCCTTTCAGGAAAAACTGCTCCAAATCCTCATTCCTCGAAGCTTTGTTTATTTGGGAATTATATTCCAGAATCAGATATGAACTATAGATAGTCTGGAAAAGATACTATTCTCTTAAAGTTTTATCATCTTATAATTAATAATTCTACTATATGAATATCACAACTTTTCAGAACAATCTAAGCAACAAATAAATTAATGAATAAATAAGTAAATAAAGGAGAAGGGAAACTGCTTTCTTTATAGTATCACGCCAATTAATAAATGACAAAGAATGAATTAAATTAGAAAAAAATAATCATTTTCAACCATCATAATAATAATGGATTCAGGTAAGAATCATCAGTCAGTACTAAAACTAGTAGGTGAAAGTTTGATGAGGTACAATATAATAAAAGAGTTACAAAGTGACTTCACAAATTACTAATTGATTACAAAAGGAAAAATAGTAGCATTTGGATGGATAAATTTGGAGGACATGGCCTTAACCAAGAGTCAAAGTTCGCCTTGTCATTAAGGGGATAAACTGACATCATGTTCCTCCTGATGTGATACACTGAGGACGCAGTCACCCATGTTGTTCTTTCCAAAATGTATGACCTCAATCTAATCATGAGAAAACATCAGAGAAACCCAAACTGAGAGAGAGACTTCTCCAAAACAACTGACAAGTACTCCTCAAAACTGTCAAGGTTATGAAAGTCAAAGAAAGGTTGAGGAATGTTCTAGATTTAAGGAGACTAAAGAGACACGACAACTAAATGCAACATGGAATCTTTCAATGGATCTTGTTCCAGAAAAAAACTGATATAAAGGACATTTGGGGGACAATAGGCATAATTTGAATATGGACTGCAGATGAGATAATAAAAATGTATCACTGTTAAATTTCCTAATTTTGTTAATTGTACAATGATTATGTAAGAAAATGTCTTTGTTATTAGAAAATATACACTGAAGTATTTAGGAGCAAATCAGCATGATTTTGGCAACTGATCTTCATATAGTTTAGAAAAGAAATTATATATGTGTGTGTGTGTGTGTGTGTTTTTATGTGTGTGTTTGTGTGAGAGAATATGTGCACACACTAAAGATGAAGTAAATGTGGTAAAATGTTAATAATTGGTGAAACCGGTGAAGGGTACAGACGACTACTCTTGCGACTTTTTTGAAAGTATGAAATTATTTCAAAATCAAATGTAAAAATAAAAAGAGTGCCACAGAACCATTTTACAATTCATTGAGCTTGGTGTGGGGAACAAAGAGAAAGAAGATACCAAATTAAGTCAGAAAAGAACCCCAAAGTTAATTTATGCCACAACATTAATATAAAACGTGCTAAAATTTTCACATACCTGAACATAGAGATACTCGAAAGCAACGGGATCTCTCCTTAAAAGGTCAATTGGATCCTTTGGGACAAAGCTAATTCGGAAAAGACACCTCATCTTATGGGAGCTGGGCCTCTGTGTCACCTAGAAGAGCAGACCGATCACACAAGAATCTGTCAGTGCTGCCTGAGAAATGGCTGAGGGACGGTAAAGCAAAGTCAACTTTCTTTGGATACTAAGGAAAGAAACAGTGGAAGTTCTTTAGCATTTATGGTAGATACTCATTCCCTGAAAATGGCACATAACCTTGCAACTTAGCTTGGACTCCCAGGAGCAGACCCTGAGATGAGAGTTAGTGTGCAAGGGACTTATTAAGGAAGTGCTCCTGGGAGAAGCCAGTACAGGAGGGAGGGAAGCAGGTCAGGGAAGGAGAGGAAGCCACACAAATGTGCCATCTCAGGGAAGCACAGCAGAGGGTAGCCACAGCCTGATCAGGCAGGGGACCCTGGCCTGTCAGTTATACCACAGAGCTGCTACTGAGACCTGAGACAAAGGAGCAATGACAAATCATTGGTTTAGGGCTGTCCCAGGGAACATGAATTTCCAGATGTGGACACGATGGGTTCTAGTGGTCTGAGGGCAGTCCTTGGAAGAAGTTCCACAGATGCTGGCTGTTGCTAGTGACAGCACACCAAATCTAGGATGGGGAGTACAACAGGATCGAAAGGGAGAGATTGTCCACCACAGTTTATTATTGTATAACATGACTGTGCCTTTTTTGTTTTTTCCAAATTCGACTCCAGACTGATTGTAGCAATGAAAGCACAATAGTGTCAACCTTGGAGGACATCACATTGGAAAGTAGGAAGACAGAAGTTTTGGCCCATGCACTATATCTGGATTCTACAAGTTTCTAAGCTACCCCAAATTTCTCATAGCATGACACTGTTCAAATTGTTCAAAGGAGCTTAGAATATACCACAGGTTCTTCAGTGTTAAGGACCATGGATCATGTTTGTTTTCCTTTTATCCAGCACCCTATGTGTCAACTACTAGATGTTAGTTTCTTAATTCCTTTTGCAACAAAGGGAAATCAATTAATAAGCAATAATAATAGTAGGTACTTAATAAACAGTTGAACGAATGAAAGACATTGGACTCCAAGAAAGAAGGCAAAATCCATTGATTTCCCATAAAGGGGTCAACAAAACAAAACGAAAACCATGGAGCATGCACCAACACAGTTGAGAGTAACTACTTTTATGCAGGGGACAAATCTGGCAAAATAAAAATATTAGTGAGCTACAATTAAAAAATTTAAAATAAAAATAGCTTTAAGTCTTATAGTATGTGTGTGTGTGTGTGTGTTTACAGTTTACATTGTTATCTTTGTTGACTAGAAGAATACCAATGGGAAAAGACTTTTAAATATCTGGGTATACTGAAAAGCAGTCATGCCAGCTTCCTGGCCATGGGCATGATTGCAAAGCTGAGCGGACCTGTGACACTTAGGGCTCTGGGCTGCTCATCACCGACTAAAGGGAAAGCAAACCGGAAAGAAGGAAACAGGGAGGGGAATCTCAGAGGCCTGGAGTGTTGGTCAGCCCTGCTGTGTTTCACAGTGACTTCACGGGCTATTTTGCTAAAGGCCTGCTCTCATGTTAGAAAGTCTGGAATCATCATATCTCCCACTCCTTTAATTATTGGCTAGAGTCTATCTTTCTTGAATTTTCCATAAGCCGTCTTGGGTCCACTTTTAATGTCAGTAGGTTACACTAGTTTTGGGAAATAAATTAATGTAATGCAGAAAGGTGCTTTAGAGTCATTAGAAATGGCAGTCCATAAGAATAATACTCTCTAAAACAAACAAACAGAAACAATTTCTTAAAAACTTTAAGCAGTATGTAAATAGACAGCAATATTTTCTAGGCATTTAGCATCAAACTGCCAAAAATTCAGGTAGAGTTGCTCAAAAGTTCCTTTGGGGGTTTTCATCAAAATTAAATGTTCTAAAATGATTTTTGTTATTGGAAAAATTATAATTTCTCATACTCACTCCCCTTTTCATCATGCCTATAAATATTTTAGTAATTGATTTTTTCATATGCATTGATTTCAAAGGCATATAGTGGGTTTGTTTCAGGATACATAAATCAATTTTCTTTTCTAGATACAGTGCTTGAGTTTTAGCACTTGACTTTTAGTTCTGATTCTAATAAGAAAAAGAAAAGATAAGGCAAGAATCACTGTTAGAAATTTTTTGTTTCCTTCTAACATTTTAAAAGAAATTTAGAAATTAGAACAAAAAGTTTAAGTTAGGTAACCTAAACTTTAAAAGTCTCACCAGAAGAGACTTTTGAAGAATCTTTGTCTCACTAAATCAGCACGAAGCTTTCCCATAAAGGCTACGTAGCAGATAAAAGTTTAGAGAGAAAGTATAACTGGAAAGATCAAAAGGTTGTGGGGGCTTTTGTTAGACTCATAGTAACTGGCTGTCGGCCCATATGCCCTTGGCACTTACTGCTACAAGCCGAAGGCTATTTACTGCAAATACCTGTGACCAGCTGACAGCACAGGGGAAAAAAAAACCGAGTAACCAGGGGGGCTGCCCACACCAACAACACACAGCATGTTCGTGGACAGACGCCCCAGCTCCCCCCGCCTTGTGGGATAACTCTGCGCTGTGTTCCACATTGTCACCCAGTGCCCTCCAGTAAGACAGAGCTCCAATTACCTACAGTGGAAACTGGCTTGATGACACATCCTTCATTGGCCCCCCCAATTTTTCCCATCTCCCTTCCCCATTCCTCTGCCAGTATTTCCTGAGATCTCGTTCCAGACAAACCACGTGCATTCAAATCCTTAAGTTCTGCTTCTGGGAAACTCAGACCCAGACACTGACCTTTCACATGAGGGATTCTGTATATCAGGGGTTGTTCCCCTGTAACGAAGCATGAAATAAGTCATCTAGTTCCGGGAGTGTTTTGGCGCACGTTAAACAATCAGTAGAAGTGATTGAAAATATCTATAGGTAGATTTAAACTTGATAGAAATAATAGTTCAAGTTTAGATAGAGGAATATAAATCAACAGAAATAGCAACTTGCTAACTAATTCATTACATCGAATTGGACTGGATCAAGAGAATCAGAGATATCCGCAGGACTCATGTGCGGGACACCAGCTTTTAATTATACAATAACCAAGAAGCGCTTTAGTGCAATGACACTTTCTGCCACTCTATCCAGCTGGTGGTGTCTTGATGCTTCTCCTCCTGGTGTCCCCTCATGCCCCTCTCCCTGAAGTTCTCTCAGCTCTGAACTCTTCTATGGAAGAGGAATTTGTTGAAATTCTTATATATTCAACAAAGACTCTGCTTGTGTGGAATCACAAAAAAAGCCAGGGTGCCGCACTGAATTCAGCAGCCAAGCAGCCCGCTTGTCTCCCCAGAGAACAGATGGGGGTGGCATCTTGGTAACCAAGAACTGGGACACATTGGTAGATCATATATTTATAGCGAGCAGGACTGGGGCAGGGATTTCAGGCTTCCAAAAATAGTCTTAAGTATGTACCCAGAATTTAAAACAACTAAATATGATTTCGGATTAATTTAAATAATCTCAGAAACTATTCCTTTTTAACGGTTTCAAGAGATCAATGGCCAAAACAAGTGAACAAGTCATTGCAATAACATAAAATATGATTCTACAGAGCTATATTCCCAGTGAGTAGCTGCCAAGTCTTGAATGACAAATCTGGTTATGAGACCAACCGACTATCTGTGAAAGATTGGCAGAAAGGAAAACATCACCTTCAGGTGTAAAATCCATTATGAAGGCCAGCACTCCCTTTTGTGAGGATACCCTGGGATGCAATTAATACATTTAAAGGATTAGAGGGAGGGAGAAGTCTGGAACTGGGCAACCTCTGCTCTTACCAGCAGCCTCCACACCTGGAGTTGAAATTTCACAGACCTGAGTTAGAGTCTCCTGTTCATGAAGCAAGAGCAGCTTCGTTCCGGCCCCTTCCGTCCTCTGCTCCAGCATGAGGGAGAAGTGCTCGATGCCTTTGATGGAGAGCTTCTCTTGAAGGGTTAAGATGACATCCTTACAGAGGAAACATTGACATGATGAGATAAAAACTGAGGTCTCCCTCTTGTGGAGTCTAGCATGGCCAGAAAAATGTTACACATGTAGGCTTCAGATCTTGAAATTTTGTTCCTTTGGTCAATTCTAAAATTTAATGCTCCAAAGATCCAAAAAGATACAGAAATGAAGCCTTTCTTCTCTTGCCCTTTTCCTGGCTTTCTCAACCACCCCAAATTTGTATGGACTTCAAAACAGAGAGTTAACAAGGTAAGCAGCTGGAGGAGGAGCTTACTTATCATGTAAGGTCTTAGAACAGAAAAGTTATCGATAGATTATGTAGTATAGTCAGTTCAGTTTTCCTTTCTTTTAAATGGGGTAGCAATTAAACTAGTTCTGAGAGTGGTCTACCCCAAGGGGGTAGCAAAATATGGCCAGTATGCCAGATCTAGCTCACCACCTGTTTTTGTAAATAAAGTTTCATTGGGACACGGTCATGCCCCTTTATTTATCTAAAGTCTATGGTTGGCAAATGATACTGTATAAGAAAGACACCTGCACCCGAATGTTTATAGCAGCACAATTCACAATTGCAAAGATGTGGAAACAACCCAAGTGTCCATCAATACATGAGTGGATTAATAAAATGTGGTATATGTATACCATGGA
>CAUYRB010016127.1:0-28976 GCA_963574695.1 Propithecus perrieri | reverse complement strand
GAGCTCAGGAGTTCGAAACCAGCCTGAGCAAGAGCGAGACCCCGTCTCTACTAAAAAATAGAAAGAAATTAATTGGACAACTAAAAATATCTAGAAAAAATAGCCGGGCATGGTGGCGCATGCCTGTAGTCCCAGCTACTCGGGAGGCTGAGGCAGAAGGATCGCTTGAGCACAGGAGTTTGAGGTTGCTGTGAGCTAGGCTGACGCCATGGCACTCACTCTAGCCCGGGCAAAAGAGTGAGACTCTGTCTCAAAAAAAAAAAAAAAAAAAAAATGATTTGGAATTCTCAGGATTAAAAATGATAAAAAAAACCCTCAGATCAGATCAGAAGTACCTAGAGTTTAATATGTACTGTAACACCAACACTTCTTTTATGCCACAAGTGATGCCCAACTATTTTTATGTTACCAAAAATGACATATGTGAGGCTTTTGTTCCAAGAAACTTGGAGCTCTTTGCAAGCACCTCATAAATCCTCCTCATTATCTCTCTCTAAAAGAGTCAGATTATAAGTATTATTATTCATATTTTACACAAGGCAGGAGCAATTTGAAACTCTTATAATTCCATTTATCTAAAAAGATGAAACCATTCACCCCAAAAAGACTAAATATAACTTGGCAGTGAGACATGTTGGTCCTGAGCTGCTTTAAAGTTCAATTCATAAGGCAACTAAATGCCTTGAAGTTTTTAGGCTTTTTTTTTTCCAGTTAGAGAGTGCCAAAAGCTGGTAAGGAACTACCCAATACTCACTTCAATGAAATCTCTTATGAGCTAATATATCTTTATGTGTCCCAGTTACACTATTCAGGCAATAGTGTCATCCTGCTAAGATTTAATCAGTATGTCATTTTATGTACCAAAAAAAACCCAACTGTCATCAAATAGAAGAAAGTTTTGAGATATTATTTCAATAATGATATTAAGAGTGAATGATAGACAATATTGATTCATTTAAGTTTGTCCATTCATCCCACTCCCAGTATTTTTTGGACTAAGAATGCATATTTTGAGAGACCAGTTGTCAGAAACACCACAGTATGTGGCAAGAAATCATCTGCATTAACTAATTGAGACAATTCACTAATTAGTAGACTGTCAATTACTCCATAGCTAAGTATAAACAGATAATTGACTGATTCCCACAGTAGTCTTATGTGAATCTTAGTCTTGTTTTGCAGTGTTAAACACTGAGCATACAATGGAATTACGGTTATTATACTCAAGCTAGGCACATCATCATTATTGAATGGGTAGATCCGGCCCGCCCACACAGACTGCCACAAAATCTGATGCTTTAAGTTAATGAGCATAATTTTCAAGTATTCCATGATTGCTGTCCAAATAGTTGTGTTCTATAAATATCTTTTTTACACAAATGAAAAATGGGGTATCTTCCATAGACTTTCAAGAGAATAAATACATTTTAAATCTACTTTTTATAAAATCTCACTTAAAAGAAGTAATGAATTTTTGTAAAGGTAGGTTTTTATACAATGTTACTATAAAATGAATAAACTTTAACTCTTAAATACTTTCTAGATTAATATATGGTACTAGGAAATTCATTTTGGGGTACACGTCTATTAGTTTCAACTACGGATTAAAATGTCCTAGCCACAAAAAGTCACCTTAGATACCGCAGGTCCATGACTCAGAAAAGTTAAATACTATTTCCAGTAAAATTTTCTTCTGAAATTTAGAAAGTCTCAATAATTACTGGTTTCTGTGATTCAGGGAAAAATTATTTTCAATTAAATATGGTTTTTTGATAGAAACTAAAAATTGGTGTATATTTGCCTTTTAAAAAGGTATAAGCTGGTTTTCAAATTAAAAATTCCAAATATATTTCAGCTCCTTTCTAAAATTGCTAAAAATGTTAACACAATGATTTAGATAGCCAGTTTGTTTATTTATTTATTGATTGATTGATTGATTGATTTTTGGCAAATAGTATAATAGTCTAGTCTCAGAAGTTAGACAATATAGAAAAAATGATCAAATATTGAAAAGGGCAATGTTAGCTTAATATTGATGACATTTGGTTAGTGAATTACCTTAAAAAATTAAATGCTTCTAAATTTCGATTAATAGCATATCTTCACCATTGCAACATAATAAATCCACTTCAAGTATTTTTTTCTAAAGAAATAATTGTGTATGTGTCTATATACACATATTTATGCACATACACACATACCTATAAACATACAATATTTGTTTACAAAGGTGTTTATGCTAATAACAAAAGAACAAAATTTTTAAATTTAAAAATCACTGTAGACGTTATTTAAATATATAAAGAATGAAATAGCAAAATGTATAGAATATTATGGAGAAACTAAATTGATGTTTTTCATATATTTAGGTTATTTGTGATCCTTATAATCTTTAATATTTCCCACATTTTACAATATAGTATATTTGTTTACAATAATTATATATTTTTAAATTGGAACATATATAAAAAGATATGCTTCACATTTTCACTTTATGTCTCACTTGACTTTCATATTAGCCATTTAAGAAAGTCATCGTTCCTGTTTTGCTATCATAATACTGAGACCTAAACTGATAAGTGATCTGATAATATCTCACAAATACTAAATGCCAAATTTAGTTCTTACAATCAGGTTTTTTTTCTCAGACTGCGGCATTCTTTTTACTGCGTCATTCTGACAGCGTATGTAGTGTTACACTTCATGCTTAAATATATATTTCACCATATTAATGCACCTGAAAATTTAGACTTGCTAAAGTAGTGGTTTTAAGTACATAGGCTTAAACTGATTATAGCTATTTTTAAAATTATTCAGTACTTGACAAATGTAAATGGTGGCAAATATATTTCCTATCAAAAGAAAGATTGCCAAATAGCTAAACATTGAATGGAACCCCACCATCAATATTTCCAATATTTGGCTGCTATGAGGGACACTGAATTTTACTTTAATGCACGTGTAGCCCAGGGGTGCTATATTTAAAACTACATTGGCATTTCTATTAAAATTCCAGCTTTTCAAGGGTTTATGCCAAAGCCATAAAAATTCTATTTGATAGAAAGGAAGAATTGAAAGTCTCTGTGGAGATTGTTTTCTTCCTTTTTTGTAAAAAATCAGCCTTCCTGTTTGTTTTCTTCATGAAATCCAAACACTTTAACAGGACACGAATCTTGGGTAACTATTAGGCTGTTCAGGTATACCGGCACTTTACAGATTTGAGAAAATCGTGAGCCAGTCATACAGTCTGAAGACTTGTCTATTTGAAACTCTGTCCTTATACATCCAAAAAAGCTTTTTGTTAACAGTAATGGACTCCAAACCCAGAATATTTTGAGTCACCATGCCAATAGTTTATATTGAACAGAGAAATTATGTTAGGTTTTCCATATTATTGAGAAAATCCTATGATTTATATTTGATTTTTGGAATGGTGACACAAGCCTGGTAGCTATCACTCAGAGAAACATAAATTTATTTATTTATTTATTTATTTATTGAGACAGAGTCTTGCTCTGTTGTCCTGGGTAGAGTGCCGTGGCGTCATCACAACTCACTGCAACTTCAAACTCCTGGGCTCAAAGTGATCTTCCTACCTCAGCCTCCCAAGTAGCTGGGACTACAGGTATGCACCACAATGCCAGGCTAATGTTTCTATTTTTAGTAGAGACGGGGTCTCGCTCTTGCTCAGGCTGGTCTCGAACTCCTGACCTCAAGCAATCCTCCAGCCTCAGTCTCCCAGAGTGCTAGGATTACAGGTGTGAGCCACTGTGCCCGACCCCAAGAGAAACATAAATTTAAAAACTTTGTAATTCTTTTTCCATCATTCAATTAAATATGTTTTTACTGAGTCCTAGAATTTTTTGCTTAGAATTGTGTTACTATTGTAGGCGATAAAAAGAAGCATTGGACATAACTCTGTTCTCAAAGGGTTAAAAATTTCCTTGGGGGAGATAAGATAAACCCATGAAACTGTGGTTCAAATACTTACAATCATTGTGAAATATTCGCTAAGAACAGATGAAAAGTCTTGTGATATTGAATACAATGTAACTAGATATTGCCTCACTTCTTAAGGACTTAGGGATTGAAAACAACACGATGCAATTCTATGCATAAGGAACATTAGGAAATTTGTAGAGATTTATTGATCAAACCAAGTCTCAGTTTTCTTAACTATAAAGTGAGAATTAAACGTGATCAGTGTTTTTCAACATGAAGGAGGGCTATTATACCTCTTTTAGTGGCCATAAAATCAATTAAATTGGTCACAGTCAGCATTCTTTTACAAAATAAAATAGTATAGAATAGATAAAATAGAAAATATAAAAGTATATCACATAGTGAGTGTAAGTGTTGCTTCATGAAACATATTTTAAATTTTGTGTTGGATGTGTCTCTATGTGTGTGTAATCCACCATAAAATGTATTTCCCTTTTGCGGGTCACAATAAATACAGTTTAGATTAGATGAACTAGTTTCATTATATTTCTTAAGGTCTGTAGTTTCATAAACCGTCTCAGATTTCATCAGGCTATAACTACACTGCCACCTTAAACGTTAATCTCCATTGAATTTAAAACTTCATCAGTTTAAACAAGAAATTCATCCCTTCTCAAATCCCTCCCTGTTCTCCCAATCTGTTATTGTAGAGAATGTGAAAGTTGGTGGTATCTTACATGTGTCATGACTATTCTAGTACAATTTTTTCTACCCCGCGTGTTCTTTTCTAGGCACTGAGCCTAGTCTCTCCTGAGACTCATTCCTCATCCTTTTGAAGTCTCTGCAAGAGCTGAATTTCACACACAGTATCATGTTGACTCTGAAGCACCATGGCTCTATTCCTGGGGTCTCATAGAGCGTTCTTGAATGGAGTTCTTCCAGATTCTAGCTTGAGCCCCTTATTTTTACCAGATATCAAACCTAATCCAAATGGCTAACAGGTGCTGTCTCATCATCTATATATTCGTCACTTCTCTCTCCTCAAATCCTCCTGCAGAGTCCTTCCATCTTCCTCCAGCCAAAAGATAATAGTCTTTGTATAGATCATTTGCCTATTTGCTCTTGGTCCCTAAACTTCATCCTTCCTGATTCTGCTATGTATTTGAGGAAGCTTGAGGTCAGCACATTGTATTTCTCAGACCTCCTTTAACAGCTGGCTTTTTGATGAGTTCTTATCGTTAAGAAGGAGAATAGGAAATCAGAAAGTGGGAGGAAGAGAGAATCTTTCTATTTCTGGCTTCTTCAGTTTGGTAGTTGTTGAAAATCGCTACAGATACAAAGAGGAGGTGTGACAAAGGACTTAATCTGGCAAAGGCAGCTACCTTTTCAACATCGGTCCTGGGCTTGCAATCTGGAACTTCTTCGGTGGATCAAACATCAATTACAATAGAATTTCCAGCAGAATTGGATCAGGCATAAGTTAATGGACTCCAGATCAACGATTTTCGCAGCCTTTGATCTTTGAGCATCATACCTTTTTCTTTTCTTTCTCTAGATAACACCACCCTTTTTCCTTTTTGCTCTTCATGTGCTTCATGCTTATACATGCTTATACATTTGTATAACCAATTCTCCATATTACATTTCCTCTGTATTACTGGAGTTGATCTATTTCTATAACTGAAGTCTGACTAATACATGTTAAGTCCTTCAACATAATTAATGATGGGGGACATATGAAAGTGTTTGTCCTTGGTTTATGAGTAGTTTCAGCATTGGTGCTTAAAATGTATTAGAATACTGTTCAACAAAACTTCATTCCCTCTAATCTCCACATAGGGAGCACATTTCTCTGTTCCCTAGATGTGGAGGATGGTCATGTGATTTCCTTCGACCTATAAGATGTGAGGTAAGTAACAGCATTAAAGTAGTGCCTTAAGGGGCATCACATATTTCTGACACCCTCTTGGGAAGTTCCTGACTGTACCAGAAGGAAATCATGCTTGAGTTAGCTTCTGCCCTTCTCACCTAGGCCTCAGAGTGAATGTGCACAGAGCAGAACTGCCCCCAAACACATGTGGACCTGCAGCACAAAGCTAGGTTCCCTCAGCCAACCCACAGGCCTCTGCAAAATGACTTTCTCTAATTATGCACAACCCAATGAGGCCAATTTAGCCCCAAATTCATAGATATTACACAAAGATAATGGGTAATATTCTCCAATTCCAAATTCTTAGTATAGGGAATCTTATTAACCTTGCCCAAGCTCAGAACTTCTCCAGGTCTGTGATTCTCAAAGTGTGGTCCCTGTACCAGTTAAGAGCAGCATCACCTGTTAATGTGCTAAGGATGCAAATCTTCAGGCCCAGCCTCAGGCCTCCTGAATTAGAACCTCTGAGGTGATGATCAGAAATCTGTATCTTAATAAGCCTTCCAGGTGATTCTGATACATGCTAAACTTGGAGAACCACTGCTCTAGGTCATGTCTCTAATATCGATGAAAATATATGTAGGTAGATCACTTGGTTCATATAATAAGAACTTGTTAATTTTTATGAACCATGGGGTAAGGCAGGGATGGGTACTGAAGAAATTTTTTTTAAATAAAAAAGGGAAATGTGGAATAGAGAAGAAATGATTAACCTCCTAAGTACATTTCCTAGGATACTTCTGATCTATTGTTCCATTAGGGAAATTGATTATGCATACATTTCCTTCCATCTAAGATTGGATTTTTTATTTATAGAAATTGCTCTTATTAAACATAAGAAATTTGTTTTTCCTATCTCAGTTAAGTCATAAGTTGGAACACACAAAAAACATGTGCTTTTTAATTTTTTTTCCCGGAGGTATCAAATCCAAAGACATAGAAAACCATTTTACTTATAAGACTCCTCATAAAAAGTAGAGTGTCTAAATTTCTCTCATATCGTGCTTTGGATTTTAAAATAGTATAAATATTGTTTGTAGGGTAGTTTGGTAGCTAAATAACTCCATGGGAAGCCCAGCAGAATGTGGTTAATAAATATTGGATAAAGCTATTCGATGTTCATAAAGTCTTTTCTCTGACATTCTTATATGCTATGTCAGTATTAAATTCATGAAGACAGCAGTGAGATTTAAAAGAACTGCTTGTTCAGAATATTTTCCACTAAAATAGAGTCCTTGGTATTTGGATACATTGCAGTAGAAGGAGAAGAGAAATTTCTGTTGATTTAATAACCACTATTTACTCTGAAGAAGTAGGAATCAAAGAAAATCCTCACCATCATAATGCTGTCCCGGGTACTGAATAAAGAAAACTACAAGATGTGCCCTTTGTCCTCCAGGAGATTACAATCCGAGAACATTTATTTCACCTTAAAGAAACTGATTTAAGAGACCCAGTGCAGAGCAGAAGTCACACATGGAGTTCCCAGGCAGTTAATAAGCAGATGAAACAGAAATAGAAGAGACAGGACTCATTTTATATAGATGGAAATGCAAACCTGCTAGGCGTAGAAAGACTTGATCTTTTCACCTGTGTTAAATACTCCTAAGGCCCACAATAGCTTACTTGATTTCAGTTCAAAATCTTTCCACTGCAATTCACTATCTTTGCTTCTTTACTTCCTCTCTCAAAGATCAACTGCTAAAATAAATCACAGGAAGTGAGACAAAAATATATTTATTCTGAGAATATTAAGGGCAAATAAAACACATTATTGATTCATGCAGAAGGCACCATAGAGAGAAGAATGTACGTCATGGTAGAGACAGGGAAAAACATAAAAAAAAGACCTGGACATTACCTTAACGATGACATAAAGATTCAGAAAGAAGGCAGTAAGGATTGGAAGGCACTTGAAAAGCTGACAACTGAAATTATAATCAAGAGTTTGAAGAAAACAAGTTTAAATATATATACATAAAATATTTAATATACACAAAAAAAACCATTAAAACAAACTCCTGAACCCATCAATTAAAAAACTCACAAAAGTCTCCTACCTGTGTTCTCCTATTTGAGTTTATAACTATCCTGATTTTTTTAAAAATCATCATTCCCTGTCAGTATAAAATGGATTTTATAATATATACATGTGTTAATAGAAAAGATTGATAAATTGGACATCAAAATTTAAATATTTTTATAACAAGTAAAAAATCTTAAAAGATATGCTATAGATGAAACTTATTATCAATTTGTATGATTGATGACACATGAGGATAAAAGTCAGACAAAAAATAAAAAATCAACAAAGAATATGAGTAAGAGGTTTGTAGACAAAATTCAAATGACCTTTACATATATGAAAATGTATTAATTCTCAGTAATAATTATAGCAACTCAAATTTATAAAAATAATAAAATATTACTTTATTACCCATCATATTAGAAAAGAATTTTAAAAAATAATATTGCTATGCCAATAATTAGAGGACAAATTGTGAGGAAATAGTGATTTCTTTCATTGCTGATGGCAGAGTAAACAGTAGAGCAATTTTGTGGAAGAATTTAGCAGGAACTGTGAGCACCAAAAATGTACATAGACTGTGAGTTAGCAATTCTTATTTTAAGTATGTAAGAAACAGCAAATGTAGACATGCATATGGAGACATAGTAAGGTATTTAATGACTGAATATACTTGCCAGAAATTAAAAAAAAAGTAAAATAAGCAGAAATTCCAACACTAGAAAAACAATTAAATCTAGTTTGTTCATTTGATGGAATAATATATAGCAGGTATAAGGAATAAACTAAACCTACAAACATACCTCAGAGATATTGCAAGTTCGGTTTCTGACCATGGCAATGAAGCAAGTCACACAAATTCTTTTTGTTTCCCAGTACATATAAAAGTTGTGTTTATACTATATTGTAGTCTATTAAGTGTGTAATAGCATTATGTCTAAAAAAAACTATGTGCACATATTAATTACAGAATACTTTTGTAATTAATTAGCTAAAATTGCTAACGACCATCTGAGCCTTCAATGAGTTGTAATGTTTTTGCTGCTGGAGTGTCTTGCTTTGACATTGACGGCTGCTGACTGATCAGGCCAGTGGTTGCTAAAGGCTGGAGTGGCCGTGGTAATTTGTTAAAATAAGACAACAATGAAGCTTGCCACATCCATTGACTCTCCCTTTCATGAAAGATTTCTCTGCAGCACTCAATGCTGTTGGATAGCATTTTACTCACAGTACAACTTCTTTCCAAATTAGACTCAGTCCACTCAAACGCTGCCACTTGCTGCTTCACCTTGTACTTTTGTGTTATGGAGATGGTTGCTTTACTTGAACCTCATGAACCAACCTCTACCAGCTTCAAACTTTTTTCCTGCAGCTTCTTTATCTCTCTTCACAGAATTGAAGAGAGTTAGGGCCTTGCTCTGGATTAAGCTTTGGTTTAAGGGACTGTTGTGGCTGCTTTGATCTTCTATCCAACTACTAAAACTTTCTGCATAGCAGCAACAAGGCTATGTTGCTTTCTTTTCATTTTTGTATTCCCTGAAGTAGCACTTTTAGTTTCCTTTCAAGAACTTTTCATTTGCATTCACAACTTGGCTAACTGGTGCAAGAGGCCTAGCTTGCAGCCTATGTCTGCTTTCAAAAAGTTTAATCATCTTTAGCTTTTGATTTAAAGTGAAAGATATGTGGCTCTTCCTTTCACTTGAACACCTAAAAGCCACTGTAGGATTATTAATTGGCTTAATTTCATCATGGCTGTGTCTCAGGGAATCAGGAGACCAGAGGAGCAGGTGAATGGCCAGTGGGTGCAGTAGTCAAAGCACACACACATTTATTAAGTTCACCATCTCATATGGGTGCAGTTCATGGCACTCTAGAACAATTACAATGTTAACATCGAAGATCACTGATCACAGATCACCATAACAGATATAACAATCAAAAAAGTTTGAAATATCACAAGAATTATCAAAATCTGATGCAGTGACACAAAGTAAGCACATGCTGTTGGGAAATAGGGCCAATAGACTTGCTTGATGCAGGGTTGACACAAAACTTCCATTTGCAAAAAATGCAATACTTGCAAAGTATAATACAGTGAAGTGCAATAAAACAAAGCACACCTGTAAACGAGTTAGCAGAGACAGACTGAAAACACAGTCGAGTGAAAAAAAGCACATTGCAAAATTATAAGCACATCATGGTATTAATTAGCTAAAAACAAAAATCTCCACCAAAAATTGTATATGTTTTCATGCATGTATTTGGATATATAAACTGTCTTTTTGGTTTCTCCTAGTAGGATACACACCAAATCAGGCAAGCATGAGGAGAGCAGAGGATTGTGGTCAAAAGGAGCTTAAGCTTCAAATCTAACATTCTCATTATTTTAAAAGACCAATGCAATTAAGTCTTACTTGTGTAATTATATATTTGGACAATGAAGATAAAAGTAAATAAGATTTAGGAGGTACTTTCAGGGAAGTAAAACTTGAATCACACACTCAACCTGGACTCTGAATGTAATATATATTAGATCTTCATGGAAATGGAAGCACTGGACTATTATAGCATTCGACAGGCAAATAATTTTGTTTTTATATCTGCCTCCAAAGAAAGAATGTGCTTAGCTTGACAGAATGAATTCATTTGTTCACCAAGTACTGGATGCCTACCATGTACCAGTTGTTGTTCTGCATGATAGGAATACAGCAGTAAACAAAACGGAACACAGTCTTGCCCGGGGGAGCTTATGTTGTAGTGTAATACACAAAAATGTTAGATGGTAGTAAATGATAGGAAAAAAAAGCAAAAAAGGAGGCTACAAAATTAAAGGGAATAATTGGGAATGAAAGACGGGCACAGGGATCATTCAGTTGTTACGGGTTTTGAATCATACTCTGTTAAATGGGAAGTAGTAGGTGAGTTTTACGCAAAAAAAGATCTTATTAGAATCTTTCTGGGTGCTGTGATGAGAATAGAACAAAACAGACCAAGGGTGGAAATGGTGAGAATTCTTGGTAGGTTACTACAATAATCCAGGCAAGAGAAGGTGGTGATTTGGACTAGTGTAATAATAGAAAGATGGTGAGAAATATTCAAATTCAAATTGTGTTTTGAATGTAGAGTCCACAGGATTTGCTGTAGGATGCTTGCAAAGGTTTAGAGAGACAGTGAAGTCAGAGATGAATCCGAGGTTTTTGGCTTAAATTATAAGGATTCAATACCTATAAATTGAGGTGGGTAAGACTGTGGAAGGAGCAGGTCTGGGTGGATGAAAAGAAGCCGTGCTGAGCACAGCTAAGGCTGAGTTAGATATTTCTTAATATATGATTGCTCTATTTTCCATTATAAATTAGTAATAGAAACTCTGGTTAACCATTGTTTTTGAGTGTGGTTAGTATCTCTTTCTCTGTAAAATAAGACCACTATCAATATACAGGTAAACTCATTCATTTAGAATATAAAGAAGGGGAAAGACTGGTTTTTGGAGTCAGCTGGCTGCCAGCCAGCCAGTCTGCCACATGACAGACATTTTCTAGAGACATCTATGCTTCAGCATCTATCTGCTTTCAAACTTCAGTACTGTGGTGTAAGAAACATGTAACTGAGGTATGATGTACCTAATCTACCGTTTAACACAAGAGAGAAGGGAGAGCAAGTGCATGGTGTATCATAAATTTTTAAAACTTCATATTTTCCTGATGCTTCAAAATCCCCTTAAATAGGCCATAAGTGGCCCCACTAGGTGACCAGGTGCACCAGTGTGATAAGGCTGATCCTTGCCACAGTTCCCCTTTTTGTCCTCCCTGATTGTGACCTAGGGATGCACCAATGAAATCCCCTGATACCTTTTGCTTGTGTGAGTACCCTGATCTGGACCCTGACACCCAATCACCAGAGGAGATCTCCCTCTCTCTCTCTCTTTCTCCCCCTACCCCCTGCTCCCTAGCTGCTTGGAGTAGAGCTCCCACTCCCTGGGAGCTTCTCCCCTATGGCCCCATGCACGGTTTGCTATGCCTCCTGTCTCTAGGACCTAAGAATATAATAAATCCTGCCATTTTATATACCTCTCTGGGTGTAATTTCCAGAGCCATATTGGAATGATCCTTAAAATCCCCACAGTGGGAACTCATTCCCCTATTTACGATACACATGGGCAGAACCTTCCAAGTAGGAAGGAACAAGTAATAAAAGAGGAACTATGTGTCTGAACTTGGATTGTGGCTGCGGTGGACAGCTTTTTACATACATCTTCCTTGAGGGTTGAAGCACAAGTAAGCAATCTTAGCAAATATGAATACAGTCGCCTTCAGCTTAATTTCCACACACCCTAGTCCACTTCCTTGTCTTGTCCTGTTTCATAGGTTCTAGGAAAAAATAAGCTAAAGCTTCTTTTGCTGAGCAAGCTCAACCCAGATTTAAAAGTGGTTAGCTATAGCAATAGTTCCTGAAGATTTTTGTTTCCTAGAGCTTTTACAGATCTTGGAGAAAAAAAAAAAGATAGGAAAGAAGTAGATTTCACAGGGATAGTTTTCTCCAGAGAATATAATTATATTAGGACAAATAAGCAATTTGAAATTTTAGAGATGAGCATGGAGGTCTATATTAGCTTATGAAACAAAAAGGAAAACTAAAGTATATGAAAATTTTATTTTGACCCTAAAATGAATGTCTTTTTGTAAAAAGCTAATATATTAATATAACATTTTGGACTTCAACTTTAAGACCTTACTATAAATGATAAGAAGTTAAACAGAGCCTCCCGTTGAACTAGCAACACTTGAATATGCTCACTTTGTTGCTCTGTTTCATAAGTCATCATGAAACACTATTTTTTTCTCATTTTAACACCTTTGAAATTTGATGTGTACTGAAATCAATAATGCATCACAACAGCAATCAGTCAGGGAGGATAATTGTCATTATGCATGAGCAGCCATCAAAAGGCCAGATTGAAACTTGCAGAAAAGGTAGCAGTGGCTTGTAGGAAAGCCCAGAGATAACACTGAACCATTCTTTTAAACAAGTAAAGAAACTGAATCACAGATTAAAATTCCTGCAAAATTCCTGACACGGTATTTAAAAGTAAGCTAGATCACCGCAAGTGCAAAATTAGCTAAAGAGCCCGTTACTGAAGGGTTCTTCTGTATAAGATTTTTTTAAATGCCATATTATCAATGTTCTCGAGGATGATATCAATGACTAAATTGAAAAATTATTCAGAAAACTTGTAGTTTCATTGTGTAAAATTTATAGAAACAACTCAGTTTATTTTGATTGTATTTTCCTACATGCATGCATAAGATGGATAAAGATATAATCCTAAAAGAGCTTTTTTATCATAAAAGTATAAAATGTAAAGTTAAGTGAGAATAATATTGAATTACAGTTTAATTGGAAGCATCTTTAGAAATAACAGTGCATCCTAGAGTCAGTAGTACCTTAGATTCAATGAAGTAAAGTATATGTTTTAAAGCGATGGTTTTTTTATCAGAAATAAAATCAAAGCCAGGCGCAGTGGCTCACGCCTGTAATCCTAGCACTCTGGGAGGCCGAGGCAGGCAGATTGTTTGAGCTCAGAAGTTCAAAACCAGTCTGAGCAAGAGCGAGACCCCATCTCTACTAAAAATAGAAAGAAATTAATCAGACAACTAAAAATATATAGAAAAAAATAGCCGGGCATGGTGGCACATGCCTGTAGTCCCAGCTACTCAGGAGGCTGAGGCAGAAGGATTGCTTGAGCCCAGGAGTTTGAGGTTGCTGTGAGCTAGGCTGACGCCACTGCACTCTACCCCGGGTAACACAGTGAGACTCTGTCTCAAAAAAAAAAAAAAAAAAGAAAGAAAATCAAATTACCTTTAAAAACTGCGATATTGTAGAAAGTGCATTGGATGGTAATCAAGAGGTCTAGCTGTAACAGTAACTTGCTGGAAAACATTAAGTGGCACTGAAATTTTACTCTATTTTACTGGTCACTAATGTAAAAATCTAAAGAATTGGCTAGCAAATGTATTATCTGGTAGAAGTAATTCTGTAAATTGACTTAGTGTCCCAAATATTTTTGTACATTTTTTTGTATGGCTCTTTAAATACAAAATAATAATCCACATGGCACATAGTGTTTTAGTAAACATTTTACCAACAATATGGCAATGAAGCAACTTTGTAATTAAGTATCTATAAAAGCTCAAATACAGTATCAACTCTTAAATTAGTGAATCTATCTCTTCAGGGACCAGAGATAATATGATCCTTTCGGAAAATCTACAAAAACAAGTAAAATATGTCCATCTGTTTCTTTGATGACAGAAAGATAAAAATACTTACGATTAAATAGAAACTGTGAATGAAGTGTCGTTTCTTTGACCACCACATTTAAGTATCATCCTCGTCACTCTCTGTCACTTGCTCCTGCCTGTGATCTGCTCCTGTGGTCAGAGCATGAATTACATTAGGATTTTACATTATCTCTTTGTTTTGTATGGTCTTCTCTCTCAAGAGTGTGATTTCTGGAAGAGTAGAAGACTGGTTAGCTTTCTTTACCGCTGTACCTTTGGCTTGTAGGAAGCACCTGAAACACAGGAAGTTTCCAGTGAATATTTGTGGAACAAATGAATAAATCAGGAGTTTGGAAAGAGCTATGAGTAAAAATATCAATTACTACGTGAATGCAATATTTTGTTAAGAATGAGAAAAGGATGGCATGAATCTTAGCCAATATTTTCAAAGGCATATATTTGTACCATTTATGTATACTTATTTGGGGGCAAACCCACTTATCTGTGATGTTCAGGGAGAGAGGTATTTTAAATCTAAAGGATAAGATAAGGGTTAAGAATATTAAATTTGATCTTTCTTTTATTCTCTGGCTTCTTTTGTTTTCCATCTCATCCTGGCGTAGTTTAAGAGAAATTTTAGTGTCATATAGTCTAGGACATGAAATAATTTGGTGACGGCTTTAAGAATTTTGAGAGTCATTTTTGTGTCATACTTACTGAAACTTAAATTACTCTGTTGTCTTTTGAATTGCTATGGTTATGTGTTTCTATTATGAACTCCCAAAAAAGAGAGTTTTTCACTGCTTTGCAGTTGTTCCTCTTGCTTCAATTTGGGATATGTGTTTTAGCTAAAAGTGAAATTAATCTATTTTCTAAACAATTTAATTTTTAAAAGTCTATGTTTAAGCTTTTTCTTTAGATTTACATCTTTGTATCATCCATGTGTAAAATGGTTGGTAATTTTATATGACTTTGTGTTTGTAGTACATGTTTGACCTTAAAATAAACAATTTTGCAAATAACAGTGAATAAATATACACACATTGACATTTAGATAAACCAGTCTTTGAAGTACTTTTTTTGTAATAACTACTGGCTAAGTGTACTTCACTTCTGGATATGTATCTAAGCACAATTACAGAGTTTAATAAAATTTTAAAATTGGTAAACAACAATTTTTCATATATTTTCTCTCCTTATTATTCAATGTAATACAGAAGGGACATTGAAAATGCATATCAGTTAATCTTTAGAATTTTCCAAATTTAACTTATTTCAAAATCTAAGATTACCTCCACTGAAATGAATATTAATATACTAAGCATCTTCTACAATGATTTAACAAAGGGTGAATGTTCTCTTTTCTGCTCTCTCACTTTCTCTAAACATGTAAATTATTCACACCGTAATAATATTACTTTATTAAGATTATAAATATTAAGAACATTTTTATGTCCTGACTACATGGTACTAAGCACTAAGTGTTTAACTATGTGTAACTAAAGCATTACATACCCTACTTATATTACCATTTGACAATTTAATATCAAAACAGGTAATCTCAAAACAAACTGATGAGAAAGGTAATATTTTACAGCCTAGGAAAAGCAATATGGAGAGGTTAAGAAGCATGCCCCAGATTAAGAGGCTTTAAATGCTGGTCTTTTCAACTCTAATCCAAAATCTTGGCTGTGATGCTATAAAGAAGTATCATGCAATAACAAGACACAACTCTGTAAATTATATGGATAATTTTATTACAGTGGACACATTAATGGATGATTAAATTTTATTTCTATAGTTATTGCTAATAGTCCTGTGTCTCAACCATCTGATTTGAGAAGTCATAAAGTAATCTATATTTGAGAAAATACTGAGGTAAACCAGCTACTATGCTAAGCAAATCTGTAAATTGAATAAGGCAATCTCCAATATATCTTCCATTTTATTCTAAGAAGAATAACATTAACACATTGTAATTTGGTTCAAACCTTTTAGCATAGGTGATTCCTTTGACCCATATAGTCATTTTTAAATTATTAAAGTCATTTGCCTTATAGTTAGTCATACTACCTAAACATATTTGAATGTAAATTAATTCAAAGTAAGCTGCAGAAAATATTCATATTCTTACCTATAGATCATAATATTTATTATGCAATAAATATTTTAATAAATGAACAATAATAAGTATCAGAAAAGTAAGTCTTCATTAAAAAAAGAGATATAGCATACATAGTTATAAAATGTTGACTTGTTAGTTCTGTAGTTGCCTTACGATGAATTTGTTAATGCGTGGTAGGCTGCATAATAGAGCCTCAAAGATGTCTATGCCCTAATCCCTGGAACCTGTACATATGTTACCCTACATGATAAAAGGAGCTTTACAAATATGATTAAGTTAAGGATCTTGAGATAGGGAGATTACACTAAATTATAAAAGAGAGGAGGCAGGAGGAACAAGGTCAGAAAAAGGAGATGGGACAATGGAACCAGAGATTAGAGTGATACACTTTGAAGACAGAGGAAGGGGCCTTGAGTCAAAGATTGCAGCTGACCTCTATATCCTGGAAAAGAAGGGAAATGGCTTCTACCCTGGAGCCTTCAGAAGAAACACAGCCTTGCCTACACGTTGGTATTAGACTTCTGACCTGCAGAGTTATAAGAAAATAAGTTCATGTTGTTTTAAATCATTAAGTTTGGGATAATTTGTTACAGCAGCAATAGATAACTAATAAATTATGATTGTTAAATAGGACTTCTTGGACTTCTGCCTCTGACCAAGATTTGCCATCACACCTAAAATAACCAAACCCGACCCAACAAAGCAAAGCAAAAACCAACTAAACAAACAAAATACATAAAGTTTTCAAGACACTGGATATCAAACAATGAAGGACAGTCATCTCATACAGCCAGGAAACAAACGCAATGAGTCCTACAATTTTCCTAGTTTGCTGGCTCAAGAGTATTTTCAGACCATGGCACAGTGAGGAGGAAACTTAGGTATAACCTGGAGAACTCACTGAATTGAGGAGTCAGAGCTAAGATTCTGAAAAGAACATAGCAGCAAGACTTTACCTAGCAGAGTATCTGAAAAGAGAACAGCTTTCCAGACGTAGAGATCTGGGAGACTGCATGTGAGGAAACTACTTGAGCCTGGGGAAATGTCAACTTTAATTAGAGTAAATAGGGCTTGCAACACATACACAACTGGGAATTGTGTCTGACTTCTCCAGACAGACTGGATAAACTCAAAGCACGTGTGATAGAGTACTCAGAAAGTTTATCTCAGTAGTGGGGAATATTTACCCATGAACCGACTGCTTTAGGCACAACTTATAAATTTAAAAAGCAACACCTAAAAGCTGCTGTCCCCAATCCCTGGGCTGCGGACCAGTACTGGTCTATGGCCTATTAGGAACTGGGCTGCACAGCAGGATGTGAGCTGCGGGCCAGTGAGCGAAGCTTCGTCTGTATTTATAGCCACTCTCCATCGCTCGCATGGCTGCCTAAGCTCCACCTCCTTTCAGATCAGCAGCAGCAGTAGAGTCTCATAGGAGCGCAAACCCTACTGTAAATTGCACTTATGAGGGATCTAGGTTGTGCTCTCCTTATGAGAATCTAGTGCCTGATGATCTGAGGTGGAGCTGAGGCGGTGATGCTAGTGCTGGGGAGCGGCTGCAAACAGAGGTTATCATTAGCAGAGAGGTTTGAGATTTGACTGCACAGAGACCGTAATAATCAATTGCTGGCAGACTTATACCAAAACCCTATCAATGAGTGGCAAGTGATAATTAAAGTGCATCTGGTGGCAGCTTTATAGTAGCAAGTGAGTTTATGTACTTCCATCACACAGCTGCATCTGGTGGCAGGCTTTAAGTCAGAATCTGACATTTATTTCAGTCCGCACATGGCCCACCCATTATTTTATTTACCACTTCCAAACAGGCCTCTTTTCCACACCGTACACTTGTCTCAGTCATGGTTTGGTAAGCCCACAAGCTAACCCTAGCAAAAATGAGTAAAAAAGTCACTGGAGAGCTTCTTTGAAAAGCAGGAAAGACCTAATGACGAGACAGCAGAAGACTCTAAGACTACCAACAACATGAAAGCTGCACTTAAAAGAAAATACCAAGAGTCCTACTTAAATTACAGGTTTCTTGCAACAGGTGATACATATTCTCCAAGCCCGCTTTGTATACTGTGTGGCAACCAGCTATACAAGAAAGCCATGAAACCTTCAAAATTGCTTTTCTATGTGGAGACCAAGAACCCTGCATTAAAAGACAAGCCTTTGGAGTTTTTCAAAAGAAAAAACCATGAACACAAGGAACAGAAGCAGTTATTGAAGGCCACCACTTCATCAAATGTGTCTGCACTGAGAGCATCATTCTTAGTGGCCAACCACGTTGCTAAAGCTAAGAAGCCCTTTACTATTGGTGAAGAGTTGATCCTGCCTGCTGCTAAGGACATTTGCAGCGAACTTTTAGGAGAGACTGCAGTTCAAAAGGTGGCATGTGTTCCTCTCCCAGCTAGTACTATAACTAGATGAATTGATGAAATAGCAGAGGATATTGAGGCACAATTGTTAGAGAGAATTAATGATTCTCTATGGCATGCAATCCATGTTGACAAGTCTACCAGAGTTGACAACAAGGCAACAATGCTTGTTTTTGTGCAGTGTGTTTTTCAAGAGGATGTGCACAAGGATATGTTATATGCACTTTTGTTGCCAACCAACACACCACACCTGCAGAACCATTCAAGTCCTTGAATAATTACATAACGGAAAAACTAAGTTTGTCATTTTGTGTTCGTATGCACATGGACGGAGTGGCTGCTATGACCGAATAGCTTTCTGGTTTCACTACTCGGGTCAAGCAGGTCACTTCTGAATGTGAGTCCACATGCTGTGTCATTCATAGAGAAATGCTGGCTAGCTAAAAAATGTCACCTGAACTAAACAACCTTTTGCAGGTTGTGATTACAATTATCAACCACATTAAAGTACATGCCCTTAACTCACGTCTGTTTGCACAGCTCTGTGAGGAGATGGACACAGAGCACAAAAGTCTTCTCTTATGCACAGAAGTGAGATGGCTTTCTAAAGGTAGATCACTGGCCAGAATTTTTGAATTACAGGAGCCGCTCCAGAGATTTTTTTTTAGAAAAACAGTCACCACTGGCAACACATTTCAGTGACACAGAATGGGTTGCAAAATTTGCTTACTTGGGTGACATATTCAACCTGCTTAACGAACTCAATCTGTGACTTCAAGGGAGAATGACAACTGTGTTCAAGTCAGCAGATAAAGTGGCTGCATTGAACACCAAACTTAAATTATGGGGGTGATGAGTGAACATTGGAATTTTTGACATGTTTCAAACATTAGCAAAGATTTTGAAAGAGACTGAGCCAGGGCCTTCTTTCTCTCAGCTGGTGCATGATCACCTATCTCAGCTTTCAAAAGAGTTTGAGCATTACTTACCAGCCACAGAAGACCCCTGAACTGGGACGGGATGGTTTTGTGACCCATTTGTGAATAAGCCAGGTAAATTGACTTTGTCCGTGCTAGAAGAGGATCAACTCCTTGAGATCAAAGTGATGGTGGTCTTAAAAGTATGTTTGAGACAACTTCACATCTCCATATGTTCTGGATTAAAGTCAAGGTGGAATATCCTGAGATTGCCACAAAAGTACTGAAAGCCCGCTTCCATTTCCAACATCCTATTTTTGTGAATCGGGGTTTTCTGCAGTGACAGCGACGAAAACAAGATTACACAGCAGACTGGACATAAACAAGACACTTCGGGTGTCACTGTCTCCCTCACCCCCAGATGGGACTGTCTAGTTGCAGAAAAACAAGCTCAGGGCTCCCACTGATTCTGTGTTATGGTGAATTGCATAACTATTTCATTATACATTGTGATGTAATGATAATAGAAATAACATTGAATCATCCTGAAACCATGGCCCCAACCCCATTCCGTGAAAAAACTGTCTTCCATGAAACTGGTCCCTGGTGCCAAAAAGGTTGGAAAGTACTGCCTAAAAGGATCAAACTTTTCTCCAAGCAACTCATCTGAGTCCCCAAAGTTCAATGAGATATCACTACACATCTATCACAATGGCTAACATAAAAAGTGAAAGCACCAATTGCTGGTGAAGATGCAGAGAAATGGAATCACTCATACATTGATAATGGGAATATAAAATGTTAACAGCCATTCTGGAAACCAATTTGGCAGTTTTTGAAAAAACTAAATATGTAGTTGCCATACAGCCTAGTAACTTCACTCTTGTGTATTACCCCAGCAATATGAAAACTAATGTTCACACGAAACCTTTACGTGAATGTTTATAGCAGTTTCATTCATAATAGGCAAAAGCTGGAAAGAACCTATATGTTTTTCACAGGGTGAATAACTAAACAAATTGTGGTACATCTGTACCATGGAATCCTACTCAGCAATAAAAAGAACAAACTCTACACACGAGAATCTGGATGAATCTCCAGAGAATTATGCTGAGTTAAAAAAAGTCAATTCCAAAAAGTTACATACTGTACAATTCCATCTACATCACATTCTTGAAATGACAAAATGTCAGAAATAGAGATCAGGTTAGTGATTTCCAGTGGTTAAGTAGACACTGGAGTGAAGTGGGTTTGCTAATAAAAGGACAACCTGAGGAATCTGTGTCATGATGGAAAGCCTCTGTATTTTGGCTCTATCAACATCAATATACTGATTGCGATATTTTACTGTAGTTTTGCAAGATGTTATCATTTGAAGATTCTCGGTAAAGAACGCATGGACTCTCTCAACATTACTTCTTACAACTGTATGTAAATCCACAATTACATCAAAATGAAGTGTTTAATTTAAAAACATAATTGGCCATTTAAATAAAAATAGCAATAAATTTTGAGCTTTATAACATATGTATAAATACAATATATGTAAACAGAGGAAACAGAAATATACAATTTTAAGGTTCTTATATGTGAAATTGATAACATCACTTGAAGGTAGACTGTGATGAGTTATAGATATGAATTATAAAACCCAAAGCAACTATAAAATTATAATAAAAAAATTATAGCTAATAAACCACCAAAGGAAATAAAAGAGAATCTTAAACATACTCAATTAATTCACCAAAAGTGAGAAATAGAGAAACAAGGAAATAAATGAAGTAAGGAATACATAGAAAATAGACTTAAACATAACCACCACAACTATTACATTAAACGGAAATATCTAAATGCTCCAATTTAAAGACAAAGACTGTTAGATTGAAAAAATGGAGAACAACTGTATGCTACTTATAAAAAACACTCTTTAAATATAAGAACACAAATAGGTTTCAAACAAAAGAGTGAAAATGACATACTATCCTAACACTAGTTAAAAGAAAGCTGGTGTGGTACACTAACAGCATACAATATAGATTTCACAGCCAAAAAAGCAGATTATCAGATATATTTTTAAATGTCATTTTATAATATTAGGAGGCAATTATCAAGAGGTTATAACAATCCTAAATGTGTATGCCCATAATAATAAATTTGAAAATATATGAGACAAAAATGTATAGAACTGTGAGGAGAAATAGAAAAACTCACAATTGTAGTTGAAGATTAAATATACCTCATTCAATAATGGATGTAAAGAGTAGTCAGAAAATTAGCAAGAATATGGAAGACTTGGAAAAAATTATCAACTAATTATACCTAATTGATGTGTATAAAATATTCCTCCCAACAACAGTAGAATGCATATTCTTTTTAGGCATTTACAAAACATTTACTGAGATAGACCATAGTCTAGTCCATAAAACAAGATCCAAAAATTTTAAAGATTCAAATCACATGATGGAATGGAATTAGAAATTCCACAATGCATTAAGTTAGAAATAAATCATTAATTGCTAAATACTTGAAAACTAAATAAAATGCTTCTAAATAACTAATAAATTAAAGAAGAAATCAAAGGAAATTACAAAGTATTTCCAACTAAATGAAAGTGAAAACAACATATCAGAATTTGTAAGCTACGACTTAAGTCGTACTTAGGAAGAATTTGCAGCACTAGACACCTATTTTTTTACAAAAGAAGAAAATTTTCAAGTAGAAGATCTTAGCATGAACATAACAAAACTAGAAAAAGAAGAACAAATTAGATGGAAAGTAAGAAGAATTCAGGAAAAAATAAAGATGAAAGTGGGACTCGGTGAAATAGTAAACAGGAGGGAACAAGAATATCAATGAAATTGAAAGGTGGCTATTTGAGAAGATCAATAAATTAGTAAATATCTAGCCAGTATGATCAGGGAAATAGAGAGAGAGAGAAGATGCAAATTGCTGATATCATGAATGGAAGTGTTGGCATCGCTACTGATCATTACAAGAGAATATGATGAATAACTTCATGCTTTTGAATTCAAAACTTAAGTGAAATGGACAATTTCCTTGAAAAATACAAACACCAAAGTTTGTTCAAGAAGAAATAAATAACCTTCCAACTGTGTATGTATCAAAGAAGTTTTATTTTTTGTCTAAAATCATCCTATAAAGACAATTCCCAGTCCAAATGCCTTCACTTGTAAATTATATCAAACATTTAAGGAGGGAACAATACCATATCTACACAAACTCTTCCAGAAAATTGAAGAGAAGCAAATACTCTCCAACTCATTTTATCTTATTTATCTCATTTAACTCATTTATCAGACCAGCATTATGCTGACACCTAAATCAGATATTATAAGAAATTATGCATTCCTTCAAAAACATAAATGCAAAAATTTTAAACAACATTTTAACAAGTCAAATTCAACATGTTCTAAAATATATCATATCAAGTAGGATTTTCCTAGGAATGTAAGGTTGGTTTAATATTCAAAACCAATCTATATAATTTGCCTATTAACAATTCTTTTTTAAATGTATGATAATCTCAATAGCTGCAGCAAAATCATTTGAGAGACTACAACATTTATACCTGATTACAAAAAAAAACAGGAAACAAGGAATAGAAGAAACTTTTCTCAACTTGATAAAAGGTATTTATGAAAAATCTATAACTAACACTATAGTAATAAAAAAAAAGACTAATACTTCTCCCTTTATATTAAGAATAAAACAAGGATGGCCAGGCACTCTGGCTTACACCTGTGATCCCAGCACTTTGGGAGGCCAAGCAGAAGGATCACTTGAGGCCAGGAGTCCAGGATCAGCCTGGGCAACATAGCCAGACCCTGTATCTACAAAAAATAAAAAAAGAGAATGAAACAAGGAGTGTCCACTCTCTCTACTTCTATTCAATATTTTACTGAAAGTTCTAGATAGTGCAATCAGACAGGAAAAAGAAATAAAAGACACTCAGATAGAAAGAGAAGTCAAACATTCTTCAAACAAAGGCAGGATGGTCAGCTATTTAGAAAATCCTATGGAATGTACAAAAAATCAACTCAACTAGTAAGTGAGCTTAACAAGATTGTAGGAAATTAGATCTATGTAAAAAAAATAAAATTTACTTCTCTATACTAGAAACAAGTAATAGGAAATTGAAATTTTTAAAAAATACAATTTATAATGCCATCAAACAAATGAAACACAAAAGAAAAATCTGACTAAAACATGAAAGATATATATACACTAAAAAATGACAAAACTTTGCTGAGGGAAATTAAAGAAGACCTAAAAAATGGAGAGCTATACCATGTCAATAGGTTAGAAGTCTAAATATTGTTAAACTCTCAGTTATCCTCAAATTTATCTATATATTCAACCCAACCTCAATCCAATTTCCTGAAGGCTTTTTACAAGTAGATTATACAATTCCTATGTGAATCCAAAGGATCTAGGGTAGACAAAACAACTCTGAAGAAGAACGAAGTTGGAGAGCTATCAGCACTTGGTTTTAAGACTAAAAATGCTGCAATAATCAAGGAAGTATGTTACTGGCATAGACAAATAAGTTAATGGAACTAAAGAGAAAGTTTAGACACAGACTAACACATATATAGCTAACTGAATTTTGTCAAAGTTTAAAAGGCAATTCAGTAGAGAAAGAATAGTCTTTCAAAAAATGGCATAGAAATGATTAGCTATCTGTATGTTAAAAAAAAGAAACCTGTGATTGTTACTGGATACCATATAGAAAAATAAACTGAAAATGATTTATAAACCTAAATATAAATTTTTAAAAAGATAAAACTTCTGGACTAAAACACAGGAGAAAATCTTTAGGACAAAAAATTTGGCAGATTTCTTAGATATGACATCACAAACATACTCCATTAAAGAATAAATTGATAAATCAGACTTCTTCAAAATTAAAAATCTGCTCTTTGAAAACACTGGCACAGCACAAACTGGAAAAAATATTTGTCAAGCGTATTTTAGATAAAGCATATATATTGAACTGTTAAAACTCAATAATAAGAAATCAAAAATTAGTTTAAAGAAATGTGCAAAGATTTGAACTTCACTAAAGAAGATATACCAATGGCATATAAGCTCAAGAAAGATGTTCGACATCATCATTCATTAGATAAATGCATATTAGAACTGTAATCCACAAATCTATACAAGTCTATACAGTTTACAAAACTGTAAACTACAAATATATTAGAATGGCTAAAATGTAAAAGGTTGAATATAACAAATGTTTGAAAAAACCAGAAGTCTCATACATTGCCCTTGGGAATGCAAAATAGTACAACTATTTTGGAAAAGAGTTCGGTATTTTCTTTAAAAGGTAAACATATATTTACCATATGACCCAGCCATTCTACTTTTAGGTACTTACCAAAGGGAAGTGAAAACATATGTCCATACAAAGACTCATGCATGAATGTTCATAATAGCTATATTGTAATAGCCACAAACTGGAAACAATCCAAATATCCATCAAAGGTGAAGGTATAAACAGTGTTACATCCACACAGTGAAATAGTACTCAGCAATAACAGAGATGAACCATTGATATACACAATATGGATAATCTCAAAAGAATTATGCCTTTGGAAAGAAGCCAAACAAAAAAGTAGTCTTACTGTATGATTCCATTTATATAATGCAAAAGGACTGATCTATAGTGAGAAAAAGCAGATCATGGGAGGGTAAGGTGTGGAGGGGCAGCAGGTAAGCATTACATGTGATCACGAAGAAACTTTTAGGGATGATGGATATGTTCATTCTTAGTTATGATCGTAGTGGTTTCACATGTATATACAATGGCCGAATTTTTTTTCAAATTGTACACTATAAATATATGCAATTTATCATGTTAGCTATATCTTAATAAAGCTGGTAAAATGGACTTTTTCTGTCTTAGTTTTCGCTGATAAATGAAGACAACATATACTCTGAATTAAGACCTTTATGTAGAAATTTGAAATCAGTGTGAAAGAAATGATAGAAAAATCTTAAAACCCTCACCCATATGAAAGGGTCAGTAGAAGATTAAGAGAGGATTGTGAAAATGACACTTGGAGTAAATTGTGATTTTGCTGTAATTTCCACCTTTGTCGTTAGATCTCTTATGTCAAATTAAGCTCAAAGTTTTTGAGTATTACATAGAATTAGACTGTTTTCTAAGTCGAGAGGGCATGTGGTTTTCTTTTTTAATTTGAAGTGACCAGAAAACTATTTATATTGTATAGAAACATCTTGGAACCAGCTAATGTCACGCATGGAAGATTCATCAGGCCATATTGAATTTATATAAGGCCTGTGGGAGACAAAGTTTCTTTATGACTATAAACCACTAATCATAACTTTGAAAGTTTTGTGTTTCATTTACTAAATAACAGATTGCTGATAAATTGTTTGAAACAGTTTAAAATTACTTTTTATAAGAGAATTTCAGAATAGAAACATGAATAAGGTCAAGTAGTCCACAGTTAAGTGAACCTGATCTTTTACAATCCCTGTACAAGAGTATCAAAATGTTCCCTTGAACACAGGATGTCACTGATGCTAGCACTGCTGATGATAAAGAGCCTATGAATGCAATTCTGTATTTAACCAAGAACTTTATGTCATAATGACCTTTAAATATTATGAACATTTACAATAAAAAAGTTATCCTCCTGTATAAGTACAATTGAAAGGATTTTAGTTTTTTCTACTTACAAATAGACACTTTTATTATTGTATATACTAATAATAGCAATATTAGTATTGTTTAAAGTAATGTTTTCGTAACTGTCCCCCATGAAAACCTGGGATGGGAGTCAGCAGCTCTAGATTTTTATTTTATTTTATTTTATTTTTTTGGCTCTGTTGCTGGCTTAACCTCTCTTTTATGCTTGTTAAAGACGTATGTCATAGCAGGCATATATATGGTGTACTTTCCCGATATCTAAAACTATGCTTTACCTTGATCTTAAAAGAAGCATATTTTAACATTTAAATTTGCCTAGAAACCAGCAATTAAAAATGAAGTTTAAAAAGCCATTTATGATACCATCAGAAAACAGAAATAAAGAATGCATTTAATGAGAGATGTGCATGAAGTTTGCACAGAAAAACTACACAACTCTTCAGAGAGAAGTTGGAGAAGAGCTACATAAGAAAAGAGATTTACCTTATTTATAGATGGGAAAGCTCAATATTTTTAAGCTCTCAGTTCTCCTCAAAATGAGGTATAGATTAATATCATTGCAATCAAAATCCCAGCAGAAATTTTTTGGCAAGTTGGAAAGTGCTAGAGTAACTGAGTATTAACATAGGGTAAAAAATAAATCTTCTCTTCTATCTCACACGATACATAAAAAATAACTCCATAGGCAAATTCATAGAGGCAGAAAGCAGAACAGTGGTTACCAGGGATTGGGGTGAGGGAGGAATAGAAAATTATTGTTTAATGGTTCCAAAATTTTAGTATGGGATAATGGAAATGAGCCCAGTGGTTTGAGTCCAGCATGGGCAACATACTGAGATCCCATCACTAAAAAAAAAAAAAAAAAAAGATAAAAGGATACATTTCATTTTATGTATATTTTACCAAAATTAATGAGAAAAAATAATTGAGGCTTTAAAAAGCAGTATGGGTCTAAAAGCAACCTCTATTCCTAACTAATGTGTGTCTTATCAAGTAAGATGGATGAAACCATTTAGCTTCACTTAAAGGCTTGAGATAAGAGATGGAATAAAAGGGTGCTTTGGACTGGAATGTATACATCATACTGATATAATAAAGATACATGGCAAGTATATGTTAAAAATATGTGTTTAAACTGTGATAAAATGAGATAATATAACTTTCATTAGACTGGTACCCTTGCAGCTCCCTAGAGATGTCACACGTGGCTTTTTGTACAATTTCATCAATGTCATTTATGGGAAACTCCTTCAACGATCAAAAATGTTTACTGATGAATATGTTCATTATCTGGATAGTGGCAATAGCTTCATGGAGATACATGTGTCAAAAATCCATCAAATTATTCACTTTAAATATGTACTGTTTAATGTACACCAATTATACTTCCACAAAACTATGAAAAAATAATTCATGGTAGATGATATACAAAAACATAAAAGCTAAAAATATAAAACTTCTAGAATAAAAGAAGAATATCTTTATGACATTAGGGTAGACAAAGATTTCTTAAGCAGAGCACACAAAAAACTAACAATAAAAGGGAAAAAAAAGACAAGACTTAAATGACAAAATAATGTGTATGCTACCAAAGGAATCATTAAGAAAATGAAAAGGTAGACTACAGGTCTGGAGATAATATTTGCAATGCATATATCTGATAAAGAACTACTATGTAGAATGCATATTCAAAATCTCTACAATTCAGTAATAAAATTATCAAGCACAATAAAAACTGGCAAAAGATTTGACAGTACTTCCAGAAATAACATACAGCTGGCTAATAAACACATAAAAAATGTTTAATGCTATTAGTCATCCTGGAAATGCAAGTAAAACCACAAGAAATCACTTCACTAGCACAGCTACAATTAAAAGGAATGGCAATCCCAAGGGTTGGTGACCATGTACAGCACAGCCACTGGAACTCCCATATACTGCTAGTATCATTACTTGGAAAACCATTTGGCAATTTGCTATAAAGTTAAAATATATCTACCCAGTGATCCAACAAATGCACTCTTAGATATTTTCCCAAGACAAGTTCAAGCTATTTTCCCAAAAATATTTTCATAAAAATATTTATTATAGCTTTATTTATAATACTAAAAACTGGAAACAAACTAAAATGTGAATAAGTAAACAAATAGTGCGTGTTTGTATAATGGAATACTAGTCAGCAATATAAATCAAAGTATGATCAAGGCCCACAACAGCATGTCTGAATCTTACAGAAATCATATTGGGCAATAGAAGCCAGGTATTAAATATTCCATTTATATACAGTTATAGAACAAAATAAACTGATAATAAAAATTAGATCAATGTTTGCCTGGCACAACTGTGAGTACACAGTTGCATGAGGAAATATTCCAAGGTGATAGAAATGTTCTCAATTGTAGTGGTGACTACATAGGAGCATATATTTGTCAAAACTCATCGAACTGAACATTTAACATCTTTGCATTTTATGCAAATTATACTTTGTCGTGGTTAATTTTTTTTTTTTTTTTGAGACAGAGTCTCACTCTGTTGCCTGGGCTAGAGTGCCATGGCGTCAGCCTAGCTCACAGCAACCTCAAACTCCTGGGCTCAAGCGATCCTCCTGCCTCAGCCTCCCGAGTAGCTGGGATTACAGGCACGGGCCACCATGCCCGGCTAATTTTTTCTATATATTTTT